>PISX010000417.1:0-238879 GCA_004024625.1 Mellivora capensis | reverse complement strand
ATATATATATATATATATATATATACACACACTTTGTTGTTGTTGTTGTTTGTTTTTAAGTAATCTCTACACCCAGCATGGGGCTCGAACCCACAACCCCTGAGATCAAGAGTTGCGCACTCCCGGCATCCAGGCCATCCGGGTGCCCCTGGTGGTCCTTGCTTTCTAGCAGTGGTCCCCCTGGACCTTGGAGCTCTGTCCCCAGCCATGCATCAACCCCTCATTCTCCCAGATGGTGGCATCTGTTGTTCCTGATGTATTATCGGTCACTTAGCCAGTCCCCTCTTGGTGGACACTCCGGTTATTTCCCGTCTTTGTAGGGATGCCCTCAAGGGCGCAACATTTTGAGCCACTTGCACTGGGAGGATCCTGAAAGCCATAGGGTGTTCGAATCAGCACTTTTTTTTTTCCCTGCCCTCATAAAGTCAGGGGAGGGAAAAGGGCCCCATGAGCTCACACCAGGAAGGAGCTTTGTCAGCTGATGTGAGGAGTGGAGAGCACAAGAGCAGGGTGTGGGGAGGGATGCTCCCTGTTTGAAGTCTGAGTCACTTGGGCAAAAACTTCATGTACCCAGTATTGAGCAGCTACTAAGGTGGGGGTGATGGGGTGGGGCAGGGGTGTCTAGGCCCCCCTGCTGTGCCTGGCATTAACCCTTTAGTAAACGGAGCATGGGGATGGGGTGGGTGAGTGGAGGAATGGGGGTGGGTGGGTCCCGGAAGAAAATGGGAAGGAGCCAGGGAACTGGGGCAGGGGTTTGGGGGTGGGGGAGGGTAGGTGTAAGGCTCCCAGCCGGGGCTATTTAGCCCTAGAAATATCTCAACAATTTGAACTTTGTCTTTTGAACAATTTTCACACTTACAGAAAAATTACAAGAATAATATAAAGAACTCCCATGTAATCTAGTCTTTACCAGAGTCTCCAAATTTGCTTTATCAATCAGTCTTCTCCCCATCTTTATCCTCAATCTATCATCTGTATCTATATCTAGGGGCCATCTTTTTTTCTGAACAGTTTGAGAGTAAGGGTAAGCATCACACCCTTTGGTCCCCAAATACCTTAGTGTTCATTTCTCAAGAGCGATCACGGTCACAGACATGAACAGAGCACAGTTACCATTGTCAGGAAATTAACATTTGGTGCCATATTAGTGTCTAGGCTGCAGACCCTGTGCAGACTCGCTCTGTTGTTCAAACATGCCCTTTGCCACGAATGGGTTTTTTTTCTGCTTTGGGCTCCAGCCCAGCATGTCACATGGCATTTGGTTGTCCTGCCTGTGTGGTCCCCGTACATGAGGAACAAACAGTCCCTCGCCCCTCCCTTGGGTTCATGACACTGGCATTGTTTTGTTTGTTTGCTTGTTTTTAATTGAGTAAAATTCACACAACGTATAATTCACCGTATTAATGTGTACGACCCGGTGGTGTTTGTAGGGCACCCATTGTGTCATGCGGTCATGAGCTCTGTTTCTAGGACATCACCCCAGAAGAAGTCACCCCAGAAGAAATACCCATGGTGGCTCACCTCGTTCCAATTAGGGCTCAATCCTATTTTATGGGGTGGACCTACCACAGGCTGCTCCTCCCTTCCTCGGCTGGCACTGACCCTTTCCCTTTGAGTAATGATGTCATCCCTGATAGGGCTCCATACCAGCCAGGACCCCCTGGGGCCACCAGCCTGGCCCAGTTTCCAGCAACATAAAGGGACTGAGAAATAAAAAAGTGGTTCAGGGAAAGGTCTAAGCTCTTTGATCATCATAACATCAAGAAATAATGTTTGTATTGGCTGCCCTTTCCTGTCCCCATGCGGAGCAGCAGGCACTCAAGCTGCCCGGGTCCCAGAATGTTTGTCATCTTAAATACTCTACCAGGTGGGTGTTTCGAGGGGCAGGAACCAAAGCCTGCAAATCCAGGTGTCCAGCTCTGGAGGTCTCTATAACAACCATTTCCCTTCTTCTCTGTCTCCTTTCTCCAGGTTGGTGACAAAGTGGCCTTCACGGGCGGGCTAGCCCCCAGGGCCACGGAGTTTGCCACTAGAGTTTCCTTCTCCATCCACAGCTCCTCTGGGAAATGGTCAGGGGCAGCCTGCCCAGGTTTGCGTGCCAGCCTGTATAGGTTTGAATTCCAAACCCAGTGACCTAGAACAGGCTATTTCACCTTCTTGTGCCTCCGGCTCCGCATCGAGAAAATGGGCACATTAATAGCACCAACTTTTAGGGGGCGTGGCCAGGATCGGAAGAGGTTATGTTATGTCTGGCACTTGGTAAATGCCGGGTAAATGCTGGATGCTTCGGCATAATCATTCTACGGGGATTTTGCTGCTGTGTCTTGTGCCCCTGGGGCACGGATTTGCCTACGAGCCTCCTTCCAGCTCTACTGCGACTCACAGACTCTCTCTTGGGGGACATGGTACTCAGAGCAGCTCGGGTTGGGAAGAAGGGCTCAGGTCCCCTCTGCTCTTTATTTTATTTTATTACGGAAAACTTCAGGGGTGCCTGGGTGACTCAGTCATTAAGTGTCTGCCTTCGGCTCAGGTCATGATCCCAGGGTCTTGGGATCAAGCCCCGCATCGGGCTCCTTGCTCAGCGGGAAGCCTGTTTCTCCCTCTCCCACTCCCCCTGCTTGTATTCCCTGTCTCGCTGTGTCTCTCTCTGTCAGATAAATAAATAAAATATATTTAATATTTAAATATATAAATATATTTAAATAAATAAATAAATAAATTAAATATATTAAAAAAAATTTCAAACACACAGAAGTAGAGAGAATGATACCGTGAACCTCAGGGGACCCGTGACCCCCCCCTCAACAGTTATCAGTGTCTTGCTGTTCTTAGTCACCCACAGTCCTCCCCTCCCTTCCTGTCTCCTGCTTCTCAGCGATTTCTTTTGCTGGAGTGTTTTTTTTTTTAAAGATTTTATTTATTTGTCAGAGAGAGAGAGGAGCGAGAGCAAGCATGGGCAGACAGAGCGGCAGGCAGAGGCAGAGGGAGAAGCAGGCTCCCCGCTGAGCAAGGACCCCGATGTGAGACTCAGTCCCAGGATGCTGGGATCATGACCTGAGCCCAAGGCAGCTGTTTAACCCACTGAGCCACCCAGGCGTCCCTGGAGTGTTTTTTTTTTTAATAATAAAAAAAATTTTTTTTTAAAGATCTTTAAATTGGGGGAGCGGGGCGCGCTTGGATGGCTCAGCCAGTTAAGGGTTGGACTCTTGATTTCGGCTCAGGTCATGATCATTGGGTTGTGAGATGGAGCCTCATGTTGGGCTCTGGGCTGGGTGTGCAGCCTGCTTGCGATTCTCTCTCTCCCTCTGCCACTCCCCCCCCAACCCCTGCTCACCTGCATGCATGTGCATACACTCCCTTTCTCTGAAAAAGAAAAACAAAGTTTAAAAAATTTTTTTAAAGTAATCTCCACACCCATGGTGGGGCTCGAACTTACAACCCTGAGATCAAGAGTTGCACACTCCACCTACCGAGCCAGCCAGGAATGCTCCATTGCTGGAGTGTTGTTTTTTTTTTTAAGATTTTATTTATTTATTTGACAGTCAGAGATTACAAGCAGGCAAGAGAGGCAGGCAGAGAGAGAGAGGAGGAAGCAGGCTCCCCATGGAGCAGAGAGCCTGATGCAGGGCTCGATCTCAGGACTCTGGGATCATGACCCGAGTGGAAAGCAGAGGCTTTAACCCACTGAGCCACCCAGGCACCTCTGCTGGAGTGTTTTAAAGCGAATCCAAGACATGGTATTTTACCAGCAATGTATCTTTATCAGAAACAGCCTTCCCCCTCCTTTTTTAAAAAGCATAAACACAAAAACCACATCGCCCTCAATAAAACTAGCACCGATTCCTTATTGTTGTCAAATACCCACTCCATTTTTAAGTGTCCCAGATTGTCTCAAAAATGTCTAATTTAGGGACACCTGGGTGGCTTAGATGGTTAAGGGTCTACCTTCGGCTCAGGTCATGATCCCAGGGTCGTGGGATCAAGTCCCACATCGGGCTCCCTGCTTAGTGGGGAGTCCACTTCTTCCTCTCTTGCTCCCCCTGCTTGTGCTCTTTTGTTCTCTCTTGCAAATAAATAAATAAAATCTTTAAAATAAAAAAAAAAGTCTGATTTTGCAACTGATTCTTCCAATCAGGGTCCAAATGAGGTCTCTGTATTACCTTTGCTTTGCCTCTAAATCTCTTTTAATCAATGACATTTTCCTTTCCTTTTTTTCTTTTTTCTTTTCTTTTCTTTCTCCCTCCCTCCCTTCCCTTCCCTTTTCTTTCTTCCTCTCTCTTTTCTTTTCTCTCCGTTTCTTTCTTTCTTTCTTTCTTTCTTTCTTTCTTTCTTTCTTTCTTTCTTTCTTTCTTTCTTTCTCAATGCCATTTATTTGTGGGAGTAAATAGACCATTTGTCCTCTAGAGTTTCCTGTGGTCTGATTTCATCCCTATGGTGTTATTTACCATGTTCCTCTCTCCCCCACTTTTCCTGTGGACTGGTAGTTTTGTTTTGTTTTGAGAGAGAGAGAGAGAGAAGGGGGAGAGACAGAGGGAGAGAGAGAATCCCAAGCAGGCTCCATGCCCAGAACAAAGCCCAACATGGGGCTCCATCCCTGAGATCACTACCTGTGCCAAAAGCAAGAATCAGATGATCAACTGACTGGGCTACCCAGGTGCACCAAGACTGGTAGTTTTTGATCTAGAACCTTGATTAGACTCATGGTCATTCATTTGGCAAGAATTACTCAAAGGCGGTGCTGCGTCCTTTCTAAAGCATCACATGACATAGAACAGAATGTCTGATTGTCTCTCTTCTCCGGACACTGAGGTTGATTGCCTGGTTTGGGGTATGAGCCCAGCCTGTTTGTTGTAAAACTCCCACCAGCCTTTCACCCGATGGTTTTATTGATGTTGATGGTCCTCACCAAGACCCATCATTTCCTGCATTCTGTTGTTCCTTCTGCAGGTATCATTGTTAGGTTTTTCTCTAAAGGATGGCTTTCCCCCATTGACTCTTGCTTTACCTGAAATTTACCTTGTGCAAAAATGGCAGGATAAATGCCAGATTTGTTCCCTTTCCAGGAAAAAAAGTGACCAATGTGTTTGCTTGTTTTTATTATCATTTTGAACTCATAGATCTTTATATATTAATGTGTTTCATTTCTTCTTTTCTCCTTCTTCTCCTTCTCCTCCTTCTCCCTCTCCTCTTCCTCCTTCTCCTTCTTTACTCAAATTGGCTCATCTTCAACTAGGGGTCTCTCCCGGGCTCTCTTTGTGTCCTTTTGACATGTCTCCATCATTGTTTTTTTGTAAATTTTATTTATTTATTTGACCGAGAGAGAGAGAGCACACAGAGGGAGAGTGAGAGGGAAAAGCAGACTCCCTGCTGAGCAGGGAGCCTGATATGGGGCTCGATCCCAGGACCCTCAGATCATGACCTGAGCGGAAGGCAGAGGCTTAACCCACTGAGCCACCCAGGCGCCCCTGAGTGTTTTTGGTTCTCCCTTTCCCTTCCCTTAAATGCTCTGCCTGAGTATTTGAAGCCCTGCAGAGCCACTGCCTTCTCTGGGGAGCTGCCTCAGTGAGTGGAAGGCAGCGAAAGGGGATGATGGTGACGATGGTGGTTACCCATGGGGTAACTACCCAGTACTCTCATCTCAGCTTGTTGGTGACCTTAAAAATAGCTATGAAGCCCTGTGTTACAGTCCTGACCAATCAGGACTGGATTTTAACCATTCAGTTGCTGGATCACAGGGCTGTCCAGGGACTTCAGCAGGCAGCGAGAGCGCAGCAGGGGGACTAATCCGCGTGGAAGGATTTCCCACTCTTATAAGTGGTCTGACACCCTCGCAGTCTCTCAGCCCTTAACACCCCCATTTTCCTGGGGAGACACCTGGGGCTCCCCCATGCAGAGCTCCGTCGGGCATCGGGCACCAGTCCGCAGACTCACCCTCCCCTTGCCTCTCTGACTCCCCTCAGGCGTCTGTGGAGTACAGCACCTTTGGGTCCTTCGACTATGGCACTGCGACCCTGGACCCCAACATGCCTGTGGACCAGACTCCCAGCACCCGCAGTCTGTCCGTTCCCGACACCATCGCCCTGGTACTCTTCACCGTCGTCTTCCTGATAGGGGTGCCGGGCAACGCCCTCGTGGTCTGGGTGACCAGGTACGAGTTCCGGCGGACCATCAACGCCATCTGGTTTCTCAACCTGGCGGTGGCCGATCTCCTGTCCTGCCTGGCACTGCCCATCCTGTTTGCTGCCATCGTGCAGCACAGCCAATGGCCCTTCGGTGGCACCGCCTGCCGCATCCTGCCGTCGCTCATCCTGCTCAACATGTACGCCAGCATCTTGCTCCTGGCCGCCATCAGCGCCGACCGCTTTCTGCTGGTGTTTAACCCCATCTGGTGCCAGAACTACCGTGGGCCGCGGCTGGCCTGGGGGATCTGCGGCGTGGCCTGGATGGTGGCCCTGCTGCTCACCATCCCCTCTTTCCTCTTCCGCCGGGTGCGCACAGAATACTTTCCCTTGCGGACAACCTGCGGTGTGGACTATGGCCCCGATGGGGTCCTGGTGGAGAGAGGCGTGGCTCTCCTCCGGCTGATCGTGGGCTTCCTGTGGCCGCTGGTGACTCTGACCATCTGTTACACCTTCCTCCTGTTCCGGACCTGGAGCCGCAGGGCCACGCGCTCCACGAAGACACTCAAGGTGGTGGTGGCCGTGGTGACCAGCTTCTTCGTCTTCTGGCTGCCCTACCAGGTGACGGGGCTGATGCTGGCGGTGTTCCACAGGAACTCGGAGAAATTCGCCTCCGTGTCCAGCCTGGACTCCCTGTGCGTGGCCTTCGCTTACATCAACTGCTGTATGAACCCCATCATCTATGCGGTGGCGGCCCAGGGATTCCACAGCCGCTTCCTCAAGTCCCTCCCCGCCGGGCTGCGGCAGGTGCTGACGGAGGAGTCCCTGGGCAGGGACAGCAAGTCCATCACCCTCTCCACGGTGGACACCCCAGCCGTGAAGAGCCAGCCGGTGTGAGGGGAGGGCCTCCCAGCCTCCCTCCCATCTGCTCAGTGCTCGCCCCCCTTTCCTGCCTGTCCCTTCCCTCTCTGCCTCTCTTGCCCCCAGCCCTTGGTGGGGTGCTGATGTTGGAGGGAACCTTCCTCCATTCCTTTCCATCTTTTGCAGACAGGTCCTCCCTCGCTTGCAGGATGAATGGGTCTCCCTCGACTTTTCTTTCCATCCAAGGGTTTTGGAAAACAAGCAGAAACCAGTAGTACTGGGAGCTCCCCCAAGGGTGTCCCCTCTGTCTGTCTGTCTACACAGGGGCAGATGGTGAATAGAACACACTGGATACAGAGAAAACGGACACATGGAACCATTCCAACCTTTAAACGATAGTGATGTATTTATTTTATAAATACATGGGGGGAAAAACCTGTAAGGACCCTCTCAAAACATATTCTGGTCAAGGACAAGGCAAAATCCACTGGCTAAGCTTTTCTCAGCAAGTTGGTTTAAAGACAAGCAGCAAGTTAAACTGTTATGTAATTGGGGTTTGAGAAAATGCGTGAAGTCAAGAGATGTTACATGGTTCTGGTGGAAAGCAGATGTGAAGGAGAGGTTGGGAAACCTTGGTTGGGCATCTCGGGGTAAGATGGTTACAGGGAGATTTGACTTTTTACTTCATAAACTGCTGTTTTGTGTGCACTTCTCAAAAAGAAAGAAAAGAGACTTCTTTAGACATAAAGAAACTTTGAATTTTGCTCTTGCTGTACATTCCCATGCAGTTGTAAGAAATGATACAGGGGGATCTTGTGTGCCTTTGACCTGCTTCACTATGGGAAGCTCTTGCAAAATGATGTTACAAGATCATTACTAGGATGTTGGGGTGCCTGGGTGGCCCAGTGGGTTAAAGCCTCTGCCTCTGGCTCGGGTCATGATTCCAGGGTCCTGGGATCGAGCCCCACATCGGGCTCTCTGCTCAGCAGGGAGCCTGCTTCCCCCTCTCTCTCTCTGCCTGCCTCTCTGCCTACTTGTGACCTCTGTCAAATAAATAAATAAAATCTTTAAAAAAAAAGATTATTACTAGGATGTTGACATTGATACCCTCGAGGGGCAGGACATGTTCATCACCACTGGCATCCCTTATGATGCCCTTTGTCAGCCACCCCCATGTCCCTCCAGCCTCCCAGCCCTATCCCGGACCCTTGGCAACCATGATTCCGCTCTCCACATTTGCCCTTTCAAGGAATGCTCTATCCATCATGTAACCCTTTGACTTAAAAAAAAAAAAAAAAAGTCTGGGGGAGGCGGCGCCTGGGTGGCTCAGTGGGTTAAAGCCTCAACCTTCGGCTCAGGTCATGGTCTCAGGGTCCTGGGATCGAGCCCCGCATCTGGCTCTCTACTCAGCAGGGAGCCTGCTTCCCTTCCTCTCTCTCTGCCTGCCTCTCTGCCTACTTGTGATTTCTCTGTCAAATAAGTAAATAAAATCTTAAAAAAAAAAAAAGTCTGGGGACACCTGGGTGACTCAGTGGGTTAAGCATACGATCCTTGATTTCGGCAGCTCATGATCTGGGGTCCTGGGATCGAGCCCTGCTTTGGGAGGAGCTGCTGTCTGAGCTCAGCGGGGAGTCTGCCTGATTCTCTCCCACCCACCCCCACCCCGCTGCTCCTCCCCCTGCTTTTCTTCTTAAAGAAGAAAAAACTAGTCTGCAGCACTTGAATAATGAAAATTAAAAAAAAAAACATTATAATGTCATGTTATTTATAAATGACTTTGAAACATTTCTCTCTGGTGTTTTGTGTGTGTGCGTGCTTGTGTGTGGATTGGCTAGAAATATTGTACAGACCAGCACCGTCAGACAGAAATATGATGCGAGCCCCCTGGTAGTTTTCAATTTACTAGTTGTCACTCTAAAAAATTAAGGAGAACCAGGCGCCCGGCTGACTCAGTCAGGGGAGGGTGAGCCTCTTGATCTCAGGGTTGTGAGTTTGAGCCCCACGTTGGGTGTGGAGATGACTTAAATGAATACATTAACTTAAAAATTTAAGAAGAGGGGCGCCTGGGCAGCTCAGTTGGTTAAGTGACTGCCTTCGTCTTAGGTCATGATCCTGGAGTCTCAGGATAGAGTCCTGCATCGGGCTCCCTGCTCAGCAAGGAGTCTGCTTCTCTCTCTGACCTTCTCACCTCTCATGCTCTCTCTCACATAAATAAATAAAATCTTAAAAAAAATTAAAAAGAGATAAAATAATAGTAATGTATTTTATGATATAATTATATGTTAACAATTATACTGACATTAATTATATCATATAAATATTATATATTTTATGAATAACAATGTTACATAATTATGTCATACAAAATTATATTTATGATTAGATAATATAAAACATAACTGCATTACATAATATAGAAAATGTATATTAACATATTAAGACTATTAATATGGTATTGTAATAATGCTACTAATATATTTTTATTATATTGTTATATAGTAATACTTAATATATAAAATATTATTATAGTCATGTTATATTTTCCCTAACATAATATATCCAAAATATATTTTTAAAGATTTTTATTTACTGGGGTGCCTGGGTGGCTCAGTGGGTTAAAGCCTCAGCCTTTGGCTCGGGGTCCTGGAATCGAGCCCCACATTGGGCTCTCTGCTCGGCGGGGAGCCTGCTTCCTCCCTCTCCCTCTGCCTGCCTCTCTGCCTACTTGTGATCTCTGTCTGTCAAATAAATAAAATCTTTAACAAAAAAAGATTTTGTTTATTTTAGAGAGAGAGCGAGAGAGCGTGAGCGAGCAGGGGGAGGGGCAGAGGGAGAAAGAGAGAATCCCAGGCAGACTCCCCGCTGGGCACGGAACCCATCATGGGACTCGATGTCACAACCCTGAGATAATGACCTGAGCCAAAATCAGATCTGATGCTTAACTGACTGTGCTCCCAAGTCTTCAAAATCTTGGTATGTGTCACACACAGCATATCTCAATTTGGACTGGCCCATTTCAATTGCATGGCCACATGGGGCTGGTGGCCTTTCCAAAGCGGACAAGGTGGGTATAGCCTTGTCTTCCCTCTTTGCAACAGCAGGTTGAGCCCAGGGAACAGCCCTCAGGGCTGGACTGGAATCTTGCATGATTGCGGCCAAATGCTTTTGGATCCTGCTAGGACAGTATTGTCCTATCTGCCCAGGGAACAACTTTCATTTAAAGACAATGTCTGGGTTGGGGGGCTGGGTGGCTCAGTCAGTTGAGTGTCAGACTCTCGATTTTGGCTCAGGTCATGATCTCAGGGTCAGGGATTGAGCCCAGTGTCAGGCTCCCTGCCGAGTAGGGAGCGAACCTGCTTGAGATTCTCTCTCTCTCCCTCTGCCCCTTCCCACCAATCCGCTTGTGTGTGTGTGTGCCCTCTCTTTCAAATAAGTAAATAAGTTTAAAAAAGATAAAGACACTCTCTGAGCATGTGGGACAGGTGCTCTGCTGGGCTTCTAAGAAGGTGCTGTGTGTGGTTTTGGTAATAAATGTCAGGACATGTGCAGATCTCCAGGCACCATGGTCGTTGGTGGAGACCGAAGCCTCAGGTCTGGGGGGAGGCACCCGGTACCACCCCAAGAGACCCCTGTGATCTTGGATGTCCCTTCTTCTTCTTCTTTTTAAAGATTTTATTTATTTGACAGAGAGAGACACAGCGAGAGAGGGAGCACAAGCAGGGGGAGTAGGAGAGGGAGAAGCAGGCTTCCCGCTGAGCAGGGAGCCCAATGTGGGACTTGATCCCAGGACCCCAGGATCATGATCTGAGCTGAAGGCAGATGCTTAATGACCGAGCCTCCCAGGCACCCCTTGGATGTCCCTTCTAGCTAGACAGCCAACATCCCTCCCCGCCCTCTTCCCACAGCTGGGTGTCCTCTCTCTGAGACCCGTCCTTGCCGCCTCCAGTCGGCAGAGTTTCTTCCTTGGCCCTTAAAGGCTGGTGTTCTGGGGTTCTCTGTCCCCAACATGCTGCCCACAGTTACAGCTTCACTGATGCCTTTGCGGCTCTCTCTTCATGATGTGCCCTCGGCGACCAATGACCTTGCTACAGCTGACCTTGGCACATTCTCAGAAGCCTTCTCCTCCCCTCAAATCCCCATCCCAGGGAGGCCCTACAGTCCACGAAGTTACCAAGCCTGTGCCTGGGACCCAGGCTGGAGGCCACCCCCTTCCCACCCAACACCCTTCCAGGTCGAAGCTCCCCCATTTCCCAGACTTGGGTCTCGGCCTCGCTTCCTGTCTGGTCTTCTGGCTGCCGACCCATTTTTTTTTTTTTTAAAGATTTTACCTATTTATTTGACAGAGACCACAAGTAGGCAGAGAGGCAGGCAGAGAGAGAGGAAGGGAAGCAGGCTCCCTGCTGATCAGAGAGCCCGATGTGGGGCTCGATCCCAGGATCCTGGGATCATGACCTGAGCCAAAGGCAGAGGCTTAAGCCACTGAGCCACCCAGGCGCTGTCCCTATTCTACCTTCTTTCAGGGTGAAGCCTCCTCCAGGAAGTCCTTCTTGACTTCCTCTACCCTCTACCCCCCATCCCCCCATGCCCTCTCTCCATCTCTGTTCCTGGCCAGAACTTTCCTGGTTTGGGCAGTGGGCGCCGTAGGCAGTGAGGTCTTTCCCTCGCTCTGATCTGGGAAGGAGATGATGTTCCTAGAGCCAGACCCCACAGTGGTCTTCTAGAGACACTTGGAGGCCAGCCAGTGTGGATCCAGGGGGCTTCTCTGAGGCGTTGATCAGCCCTGCCCAGGAGGGAAGTTGGCTGAAGGGCCAGGTCGTTGCCACATCTGGGGCTTGGGGGATCTGCTGCATCAACAAGTCCTGAAGAGGAAGTGGTGGGAAAGGAAGTAGATGATTGGGTTTGGCTGAGTTGTCTGTGTCCATCCCCTGCCACACCCCCCCCAAGTCCCCTCTCACCCCCTCGCCCCATGATGCCTTGGACCAGGGTCTCCAGGGCCTGGATCAGAGCCTTCTCCCCTGCGTCTGTATCACGTGACCTTCCCCGGGCCCCACACATCTGACCTCCAGGAGCGGGTCACTCCAGGTTTCACGCTGATAGGAACACAATGTGAACCACAAAAGGGAGCTTGCAGTTTTCCAGCAGCTAAGCAAAGAGGGATAAGCAAAGAGCAACCAAAAGAATCAGATAACATGCATTTGGGCGATATATTTTATTTTTTGGGTGATATATTTTATTAAACCAAATATATATATATATTTATTTTATTTATTTATTTATTTTTTAAATATTTATTTATATTTTAAAAAAGATTTTATTTTATTTATTGACAGACAAAGATCACAAGTAGGCAGAGAGGCAGGCAGAGAGAGAGGAGGAAGCAGGCTCCACGCTGAGCAGGGAACCCTATGCGGGGCTCGATCCCAGGATGCCGGGATCATGACCTGAGTTGAAGGCAGTGGCTTTAACCCACTGAGCCACCCAGGCACCCCAAACCAAATATATTTAAAGTATTATCATTTTAATAGGTGGTCAGTAGAAAAGGTTATCAAGAGATCTCACATTGCTTTTCTTTTTTCAAGATTTTATTTATTTATTTGACAGAGATCACAAGTAGGCAGAGAGGCAGGCAGAGAGAGAAGGGGAAGCAGGCTCCCCGCTGAGCAGAGAGCCCGATGTGGGGCTCGATCTCAGGACCCTGAGATCATGACATGAGCTGAAGGCAGAGGCTTTAACCCACTGAGCCACTCAAGTGTCCCTCACATTGGTTTTTCTTACCCATCTTTGTCGTCTGGGGTGTATTTTCCACTCACAGTATCTCAGAGGCCCTCACATTTCAAATGCCTGGGAGCCATCTGGGGGCAGCAGCTACCATACTGGACAGCAGAGGGCTTGAGAGAACGCCTTCACTAATGTCCAGACCATCTGCAAAATTCTAACACCCAGCAGCTGGAGCTCTATCTGTCTAACACTCCCAAGCTCTAGTGTGATGTTCTAGAATCCCATGATTCAAATAGTCTGCAACTCACACTGTTGGATCCCTTGGATCCAATAGCCTAGGGTTCCAATGTTCTACGAGTTTGTAATTTCAACACTTCAGAGTCTTTGACCTAGATCAGGAGTCAGCAAACTCCAGCCTGGGGGCCAAATGTGGCCCACTGCTTGTTTTTGTAAATAAAGTTTTATTGAAACACGGCTATGGCCATTCAGTCTGTGGCCACTTTCATGCCACCATGGCAGATTGAGTCGCTGTGGCAGAGACCAGGAGGGACCTCTTGGCCAGCAAAACTCCAAATATTTACTCCTTGTTATTTTACTGAAAAAGTTTACTGAGCCTTGATGTTGAGATTCAAAGACTCGAAGACTGACGGTGGTTTTACGATTGCTCGTTTGACGGTTGACCTTGACAGCTCACATGGATGTTACCTACACTCTTTTCTGTGCATCAAATATCATGTAATAATATACGTTGTTCAAAAGGGATTTGTTTCCGCATCTTAGGCATTCATTTACCCTTTCAGATTTCTATAATTGTGTCAGGTTGGGGACTCCTGGCCGGCTCAGTCGGTGGAGTTTGTGACTCTTGATCTCGGGGTCATAGATTCGAACTCCACCTTGTGGGTAGTGATTACTTAAAAAGAAAATTTCTAAAAAAAATAAGTTAATTTAAAGATTAGGTTAGGTTGAACTCTAAGAAACTGCCAAGCTTCATCCCATTTTTGGGGTGAAGGGGTGTAACGGCTTATTATTTATTACTTACAAAATTATAAAATACAAGTCACATAAAATTCACCATCAATGGCATTTAGTACATTGCCGGTGGGTGCAACTGTCACCATTCTCTCATTCTGGAACATTTGCATCACCCCCAAAACCCCCATCCACCCCCCAGCCCCTGGCAACCGCTAAACTGTTTTCTTGTTACAGATTTGCTGGAATGCAACCCATTTTTTTTTAAAGATTTTATTTCTTGGGGCACCTGGGTGGCTTAGTGGGTTACGGCTCTGCCTTTGGCTCAAGTCATGACCCCAGGGTCCTGGGATCAAGCCCCACATCGGTCTCTCTGCTCAGCAGGTAGTCTGCTTCCCCTTCTCTCTCCGCCTGTCTCTCTGCCTACTTGTGATCTCTGTCTGTCATATAAATAAATAAATAAAAGATTTTATTTCTTTATTTGTGTGTGTGTGTGAGAGAGAGAGCACAAGCTGGGGGAGCAGCAGAGGGAGAGGGAGAAGCAGGCTCCCCACAGAGCAGGGAGCCCTATGTGGGACTCAGTCCCAGGACCCTGGGATCATGACCTGAGCCAAAGGCAGAGGCTTAAGGGACTGAGACACCCAGGCGCTCCACAACCCTTTTGACCCACAACATGGCAATTTCCCATGTCAACGTCACTGTCTAAGATCTTCTTCTAGCTACCTCCATGTTAAGGGGCTGTTTCTTGGATCTTTTGGAGTGGCTGTAAAGAGAAATCCCACCCCCAGAGCAGACCCTCCTTTTCTATTAAAGCTGAGTCCCCAGGGGGCGGCTGGATGGCTCAGTGGGTTAAGCCTCTGCCTTCTGCTCCGGTCATGATCTCAGGGTCCTGGGATTGGGCCCTGCATGCGACTTTGCATCTGACTTTCTGCTCATGCAGAAAACCTCACCCCCCACCCCTGAATCTGAAAAACATGAGAAATGTGCGCCCCACGGCTCAGCGGCTGCAGTGTTTATGAAACCCTACTGATCTGTGAGACACCCCTCCTGTGAACTTGAGATCAGGGGAAGTTTGGGCTGATGAAGGACAGTCCCCACCCGGAGCTTCTGTTGTCCTCATTGTCGGGAGGGTCTGGGGCCAGGACAAGGCTCAGTCAAGACAGGGTCACCATGGGAGAGGATGGGACATGTCACAGGTCACGCACTGGGCTCGTTTGTTGACTCAGAACAACTTCCTCTAACAACACGATTTTATTCCCTAAACAACATCAAAGGAAATGTGTAAATCTATCCCCTCCACCCCAAGGCACGCACAGAGCAATGCGCGCGTGTGCGCGCACACACACACACACACACACACACAGAGAAGAACCGCGGACTAAGAGTTCTGAAACTGGAGAAACACTTCCTCTTGCTAAGCCTTCTTGAAATGGAAATTTTAACTTCCATCATATTCTTTTCGTCCTTGTTAATTCAACACGTCAGTAACTTCGGTAGGCATAGCTGATGTGCCCATGTGCCGGGAACCCACAGAAGCGCTTGAAATCTCTTTACCCATTTGTTGCTCGTGGCAGAACGGCCATTGCACAGAGGAGAGAGTTGAGGCCCAGAGAGTTGAGGCCCCCGATCTCACCCACAGTGGACCTGGACTATGAATCTCATCATTCTGGCCCTCAAGTTCACATTCTCGGCCCCCGCACCTGTGCTGGGAGGGAGGTTAGGGACCACGATGGTCAACATGTTCCCATTTCAGAGACAGGAAGCTGGGGGGAACAGGATGGAGGGGATTTGTTTGTGTTCTGTCTGCTCTGTGGTTGGTGGCCTTGGCCTTTTTGTCGGGAATGTGACCCTGAGCTGTCTCCCTCAGTACACGGAAGGCAGGAGGAATATTTATCTGTCTTCAAGGCTCTGCAGAGGGCAGAGAGGGGGCAGAGAGGAGGCAGCTGGAGGCTAGGAGGAGGGTATGTGGGTGCTCTCTGAGGATGACCTCAGAGGACCCCCTGGGGGAGTGAGTTCCAGCCAAGACCCCCAGGCCTTCGAGGTCAGACCGCATGCAGGCCTAGCTTCCAGGAACTGGTGGCGTTGCTGCTGGGGTTGGTGACCCTGGGTCAACTCTCCACCCACCTGAGTTCTCTCCAGTTTCATTTGCTGCCCAGTAATTTTGGGATGTGTGAGTCATGGGAAGAATACAGGACAAACACACCCTTGGAGTAGGAAAAGGCCACTCCCATTTTCCCCCGGTTATGAAGATTTGCTCGGGCCCGGGAAGTGGCAGTGCTCAGTGTCCCATAGGAGCTCTGGCAAGGGGGACGGACTTCCAGGAATCCACCAGCTGCCGGACGCTGGGAGAGACCCCAGACCTCCTGGGTCCTGGCTGTGAGTCCGGATAGGGTTTCCAAGTGGCATCTGGTCAAGGTGAGGAGGGAGGGAAGGAGGCGGGGAGGGAGGATGGCTTTGGGCCATCTCAGCTTTTTTTTTTTTTTTTTTAAGATTTTATTTATTTATTTATTTGACAGAGAGAGAGAGAGATCACACGTAGGCAGAGAGGCAGGCAGAGAGAGAGGGGGAAGCAGGCTCCTTCCCTCCCCCAGCAGAGCCGGATGTGGGGCTCCATCCCAGGACCCTGAGATTATGACCTGAGTTGAAGGTAGAGGCTTAACCCACTGAGCCACCCAGGTACCCTGTCATCTCAGCTTTGTAGGTGAATACTTTTCAGAATCTGGAATCAGATGGAGAATTGGAGAGGTGGGATCTTATGACCACCACACTGGAATTCCAGGCTCTTGGATTTCTCGTGGGCAGCCCAACAGAAAAGTTTCCGCTCAAAGCCTCTGGCACACTCAGGTGTAGGGCAAAGGGCCATTCTCCAAACTCCAGGAGCCCTTGCAGTTTCTAGAAAATCCATCCAACGGCCACTTGTCCAGTGAATTAGCCCTTTGACTCAATTCCGCTTCCTAAGAAGGAAGATTTAATTTTAGTTCCACGGATAACAGATACACACACGTCAGAGCTGGGAAGCTCTGTGTGTCTCCACGAGCCGGGTGTGCACAGGGAACGGGCTCCCGGCTCAAGGAATAGCACAGATCTAGTGTCGATGTGCTCTCCTGTTCCCCCACACTGCCGCTACCCACCCCCACAGACCTCTCCTGCTTGTTTTTGAACTTGATGTGAATGGTATCCCTCAGTCACCTCCCCTGCGCGTCTGTCTGCCTCCTTCCCGTCAGCAGCGTCTGCGTGAAATCCATCCACCTTCGCCTGTGCGCTTTGTTCTGCTATAGAATATTCCACGCCCTGAGTATACCACGCTATGGTTTCTTCTTTTTTTTTTTTTAAGATTTTATTTATTTATTTGAGAGCAGGAGAGAGAGGAGAGAGCACAAGCAGGGGGAGTGGCAGAGGGCAGAGGAGGAGGGAGAAGCAGGTTCCCGGCCGAGCAGGGAGCCGGATGCCGGGCTCGATCCCAGGACCTGAGCCAAAGGCAGACACTTAACCGACTGAGCCCCCCCCCAGGTGCCCCCATACCAGGGTACGTTTATTCATTCCCCTGGGGGTGACAACTGGGTGACTTCCCATAGGAAAGTCTTTCCTGGCACGGGTTTTTGATGAGCACGTGCGTGCTTCTCTGCGGGGAGGGGCGAGGTGTCCTCCGTGCGGCTTCCGTGGATTTGGCCCCGCGGTCCCTAGAGCAGAAGTTCCAGCAAGAATGGCTGACTTACAAACACACCCGTGCCGGGCGCACGCACACGGGTGCCTGTGGGCTCAAGGAACCAAGAGAGAAACCCAAGTGACCCCTTTGCTGCTCTGTGCCTCAGTTTCCCTCTTTATTCTTTCACTCGCTAAATAGCAAAAAGCAGTTGCTGGGTGCCGCGTGGTTTTCTAGATGCCAGGGACACGGCGGATCCCAAAGCCGCGGATGGTTTGGGAAATGGAGCGTCACAAGAATACGAACTTGGGGCGCTTGTCATAAGGGCTGGGCCTGATCCATGATACGTACTTGGTAAATGTCATCGGCTATCGTAACCGTTATAAAATGATAATTATTATAATAATGGAAATTATGTTTTCTACGTAGACATGACTCTAATTGTTTTTGTACATGAATCTAATTTACTGTACAAAATGATGATAAAATAATAAGGCTCTTCGTGATTATCATTAAACGTCCTTTATTTATAGTCCGAGGCTGGTTCCTGAGCCGGTCCCCTCCAGCGTGCGGGCTGACCCTCGAGCGGCTGCAGGAAAGGGCTGATGTGTGTGCACATAGGGAAGTGGATCGAAAACACACTCATTATGTGGAAAAGATAAGGAGATGACACAGTGGCTGTTGGATGTTGCATTTCTGTTAGAGATATTCAAAGGGAAATACCACAGTTGGTTGAGCTGCCCACATTAGATTTCCAGGATTTTGACCAGTAAAAGCTGGGCAGGGCGGTGTCTGGGGTGGGGAGGGAGGGTGTGCGTACCAGCAGGTACCAGCAACTTCCACACGGCTAATGCTCTCTGGGTCCAGGCACTGTGTCCAGCTCTCCGCTCCAATTCACCTGCTGAACTGCCTCTAAGGTAGGAATAGGAATAGTATTATTCTCATTTTACAGACGAGGATGCTGAAGAACAGAGAGGTTAAGTGACTTGTCTGAGATCACCCAGCTGGTGAGGTTCTGAGTTTTTTTTTTTTTTTTTAAGATTCTATTTATTTACTCAACAGAGAGAGAACCCAAGCAGGCAGAGAGGCAGGCAGAGAGAGAGGAGGAAGCAGGCTCCCTGCTGAGCAGAGAGCCAGTGCCGGGCTCCATCCCAGGACCCTGAGATCATGACCCGAGCCAAAGGCAGGGGCCCAACCCACCGAGCCACCCAGGTGCTACACACATTTTACTCTAGTGATGAAAATACTACAAGAGCAGCATGCCAAACTCCAAACACACACGCACGTGTGCACACACACACACACACAAAGTGGCTGGGCCTCTTGCCAACTACTTGGCAGGGAGGAGGGGATAGAGGGCAACACTCCACTTCCCCTCTGTTTTTCCTGTTGCATCAATGCCAGCTCTCGCCCACGAGAGCCAGCAGGGAGCCTCAGGGTCAGGCCATTCTGACATAGGGGGGATGGCTTACCATCCGCCTGAGCCCTTTCCCTGTGCCATGAGCTTTATCACACGGCACCTCCACGAGGCCTCCCCCAAACTGCTGAGGTAGGTTCACCTCCATGACTCACTTCTCAGATGAAGAAACCAAGAGAGAGAGCCAAGTGAAACCGAGTTACAGAGCCCGGGTCTGCTCAGGGCCATCGGCTGTGCCACCTTCTGTCTTCTGAATCTAAGGTTTTTGGGTGTATGTGTTTTGGGGCCCAGAGTTCCAGAGTGGGGCTGATACAGTTCAAAACTCAACTCTGTTACTTGCTTAGCTGAATGATCTTAGGTAAGTTACTTCTCTGGGCCTCAGTTTTCTTGTCTGCAGAATGGGTATAATAATAGCCTGTGTAAAAGGATAGTATTAGAATCAGAGGGTTGGGGCACCTAGGTGGCTCAGTGGGTTAACCCTCTGCCTTCGGCTCAGGTCATGATCCCAGGGTCCTGGGATCGAGCCCCGCATCGGGCTCTCTGCTCAGCGGGGGGCCTGCTTCCCTCTCTCTCTCTCTGCCTGCCGCTCTGCCTACTCGTGATCTCTGTCTGTCAAATAAATAAATAAATAAATCTTAAAAAAAATTAGTTAAAAAAAAAGAATCAGAGGGTTGTTATAAGGATCAAATGATTTAAGATTTAAAGGTTCCTGGAGCAATGGCCAACACAACACAGTGGGCCCAACGGAGGATGTCTTATAATAATAATAATAATAATATAATAGTAAGCAATAGTAATATATTATAAATTTTATTACTATTATAGTAATAAAATTTATAATATATTACTATTGCTTATATTTTATATATTATATATATTATTATATATTATATATAATATTATATATTATATATATATTATATTATATATATTATATATATATAATATAAGCATATTACTTTTATTTTATTACATATATATAATATAAGCATATTACATATAACATATTATATTATATATATTATATATATAATATAAGCATATTACTATATGCTTATATTATATTTATAACTATAATAGTAATAAAATTTATAATATATATTATATTGATATATAGTAAGCTATTACTAATTATATATTTTTATATAGTATATTATGTTATATATAATATATAGTAAGTATATAGCATATTATAGATAGCATATATTTTTATATATTATATAATATAGTCATAGTATATTATTACATATTTATATATAACATACTAATATATAATATTTGGCATATTTGATATATTATACTAGTATATATTAGTATGTTACTATTATATAATATTAATATATTAATATTACTAATAACAATATTATATATTATATATTATATTACTATATATTCTATTATTATCATAGTAATAGCAATATTATAATATATTATTATTATTGCTATGATAGATTGTGTCACCTCACTGCTTAGCATCAATGGCCCCAATCTCACGGAACATAAAAGATAAATGCCTTCACAATGCCTTCTGTGGTCCATGATATCTTTCTGTTCTTACCTTCCCCTTCTCTGCCTTTCCTACTCCACTCCAGCCACACTGGCATCCTCACTGTTCCTTGAACATGACCATCATGTTCTCACCTCAGGGCCTTTGCACTGGCTATTGCCTCTGCCTGGAACTCTCTTCTTTCAGATCCCCACATGGCTCGTCCCTCACCTCCTTTATGCCTTTGCTCAAGTATCACCTCCTCAGAAAGGCCCTCCTTGACCACTCATTTAAAATGCCCTGTGTGATTTTTTTTTTGCTCTAGCATTTATCACCTTCTAAGACACTGTATATCGCTTATTTATTCCTTTTTTGACTTATTTCTTCCTTATCCGACTCTTCCCGCTAGAGTGTCAGCTCCAAAAGAAAAGAATTTTTTCTTTTGTTTGTCATGCCCCCTGCTGTGCAGCAGTGCCTGGAAGAGAGAAGGTACTCAGGAACTTTCTTGAATGAAGGAAGGAATGAATGAATGAATCTCCTGGACAGAGAATTCAACATTTTATTTTTCTTGTTTTCCTAACGCCATCATGATTTTCAGAAACTGCTTGTAGTAGGATTCTAGAAATGTTTCTTGGTCTGGGTGCCCCTCTCCTGGCTGTGATAAGGTTGTGAAACCCAGAGAGTTGGCGCTACGTGATGTGTGCACATCGTGGTCTGGGTTTATGATCGAATTTATGTAAACAACAAAATGACATAATTGCTCCAGAGAGACATTTTTCATGGCACCAAGATTCAAAAACACCAATGAAGAAGAATTAAGACAAGTAGTTTTGCTGTCAATGCGTATTAACCTTTCTCCCTCTTGATGGATATTTGGATTCCAATATTTTAAATTCTAGGGGTGCCTGAGTGCTTCAGTTAGTCCAGTGTCTGCTTTCAGCTCAGGTCATGATCCCAGGGTCATGGGATTGAGTCCCAAATCAGGTTCCCTGCTCAATGGGGAGTCAGCTTCTCCCTCTGCCCCTCACCCAGCTTGGGCTCTCTCTCTCTCAAATAAATAAATAAAATCTTAAAACGAAAAAAAAAAAAGAAAAGAAAAGAACATTTCCATCAACACTGAATGTTGGGTCACACAGTGCTGTTCTAGAATTCCAAATAATAATCGGCTGGGGTTCTCTCTCTCTCTCTCTCTCTCTTTTAATTTATTTGACAG
Organism: Mellivora capensis; assembly: GCA_004024625.1. Classification (NCBI taxonomy): domain Eukaryota; kingdom Metazoa; phylum Chordata; class Mammalia; order Carnivora; family Mustelidae; genus Mellivora; species Mellivora capensis. The sequence goes on along the minus strand of PISX010000417.1, from coordinate 217,453 downwards.
AGAGAGAGAGATCACAAAAAGGCAGAGAGGCAGGCAGAGAGAGAGGAAGGGAAGCAGGCTCCTTGCTGAGCAGAGAGCCTGATGCAGGGCTCGATCCGAGGACCCTGGGATCATGACCTGAGCAGAAGGCAGAGGCTTAACCCACTAAGCCACCCAGGTGCCAGGCTGGGGTTCTAATAGTATACTATTTTGGGATTCCAAAATATTTTCTTTATCACAATCATGTTCTAGCACTGCAATGTTCTAGAATTCCAGTCTCCTGATCTGCTGGGGTTCTGACGGGGCCCTATTCTCGAATTCCAAGATGCTCCCGAGGGAGTTCTAAGATGTTAGTCTTCTAGAATTCCAGTATTAGGACGCACTGGAGTTCTGACGCTGTCGTAGTCCAGCTTCCAAGCAGCTAGTGAGGGTTCCCACACCCTGAGGGGTTTGTCAAGGAGCTTCCATGATTTCTCTCCCGTTCAGGTGTCTGGGGCCTGGATGGAGAACACTTCTCTCAGCTACGAGTATGGGGATTACGACGCGGTTCCGGATCTCCCCGTGGACTGCGTGGACGGCACCTGCATCTCCGCCTACCCACTGCGCACCGCCGTGTTTCTGCTGTACGCCGCGGTCTTCCTGGTGGGGGTGCCCGGCAACGCGATGGTGGCCTGGGTGACCTGGAAAGAGGCCCGCCGGAGGGTTGGGGCCACCTGGTTCCTACATGTGGCCGTGGCCGATTTGCTCTGCTGTGCGTCTCTGCCCCTCCTGGCCGTGCCCCTTGCGCGCGGGGGCCACTGGCCCTACGGGGCGGCGGGGTGTCGGGCCCTGCCCTCGGTCATCCTGCTGTCCATGTACGCCAGCGTGCTCCTTCTGGCCGCCCTCAGCGCGGACCTCTGCCTGCTGGCCTTCAGGCCCAGCTGGGGGGCTGCGGCGGGGCGGCCACGCAGGGTGCAGGTAGCCTGCGGGGTCGCCTGGACCGTGGCCTTGCTGCTCACTGTGCCCTCGGCCATCTACCGCCGGTTGCACCGGGAGCATTTCCCTCACCGGCTGGAGTGCGTGGTGGACTACGGCGGCTCTGCGGTGCTGGAGAACACGGTGACTGCCACCCGCTTTATTTTTGGCTTCCTGGGGCCCCTGGTGGTCGTGGCCAGCTGCCACGGTGCCCTTCTGTGCCATGCGGCCCGACACCGCTGGCCCCTGGGCATGGCCGTAGTGGTGGGTTTCTTTGTCTGCTGGGCCCCCTACCACCTGCTCCGGCTGGTCATCACCGCGGCTTCCCCGCACTCCACGCTCCTGGCCAGAGCCCTGCGGGCTGAACTGCTGGTCAATGGCCTCGCTCTGGCTCACAGCTGTCTCAATCCTGTGCTCTTCTTGTATTTCGGGAGGACTCAACTGCGCAGATCACTACCAGCCGCCTGTCGACGGGCCCTAAAGGAGTCACAGAGCAAGGATGAAAATGCAGTGGGCCAGAAATCCACCAGCCATGATCTAGTCTCAGAGATGGCAGTATAGGCTAGAAGGAAACTGGTCTGCGTGCTTCCCTTGGATTTCGCAAGCTAGCTTCAGGCATAGCTGGATCCAGTGGCTCAATGATATCATTTCTTTCTTTATTCATTCAACAAACATTCATTAAGCACCTACTATGTGTAAGGCACTGAGGAAATAGCAGTGACCAAGAGACACAAATCCCTGCGCTCAGGGAGCTGACATTTTACTGGAGGAAGACAGGAAATAAAGGAAAAGAAGATATGTAAGTTGTGGAAAGGGCTAACCTAAAGGGGACAAAGAGGACTGAGTGGGGCAGGGATATAGGTAAGCTAGGCAAGGCCCATTGGGTAAGGTGATATTTGAACCCAAACCTGAGGAAAGGAGGGAGGAGTCATGCTTAAATCTGGCAGAAAAGCATGTCAAGCACTGGGAGCAGCAAGTACAAAGGCCCTGAGGCACAATATGCTCAGCATATTTCAGGAAGAGCAAAGAGGCCAATGTGGATGAAGCAGAGGCAGCAAGAGGGAAAGTAGGGTGAGACAGAGAGAGAGAGGTAGTGGGGGCTGGATTTGAAAGCCTTCCAGGCCATAGCAAGTGTTTGGAGAGATATGGCAGTGTTCTGAGCTGCAGTTATCAGATAAAATATACAACACCGGGGCACCTGGGTGGCTCAGTGGGTTAGGCCACTGCCTTCGGGTCGGGTCATGATCTCAGGGTCCTGGGATCGAGCCCCGCATCGGGTTCTCTGCTCAGCGGGGAGCCTGCTTCCCCCTCTCTCTCTGCCTGCCTCTCTGCCTACTTGTGCTCTCTCTCTGTCAAATAAATTAAATCTTAAAAAAATATATACAACACCAAATTAAATTTGAGATTCAGATAAATAGAAAGAAAGTTTTTGGTGTTTTTTTATTTTTTTGTAGCATGAGTATGTCCCATGCAACATTTGAGACATACTTAAAAAAAAATTATTTGTTGGGACGCCTGGGTGGCTCAGTCAGTTAAGCCTCTGCCTTCAGCTCAGGTCATGATCTCAGGGTCCTGGGATTGAGTCCTGCATCTGGCTCCTTGCTTGGTGGGGAGTCTGTTTTCCCTCTGTCTGCTGCTCCCCCTGCTTGTGCTCTCTCTCTCTGACAAATAAATAAATAAATAAATAATAAAATCTAAACAAAAATTATTTATTGTTGGGGGTGTGTGGCTGGCTCAGTGGAGCATGTGACTCTTGATCTTGGGGTTGTGAGTTCAAGCCCCACATTGGGTGTAGAGATGACTTAAATCTTATGGGTCTCTGGGTGGTGCAGTTAAGTGTCTGACTCTTGGTTTCAGTTCAGGTTGTGATCAGGATGGAGCCCCGCGCCAGTCTCTATGGTCAGCGTGGAGTCTGCTTAAGACTCTCTCTCCCTCTCCCTCTGCCCTTCCCCACTGCTTGTTCTCTCTTTCAAATAAATAAGAAAAATCTTGAAAAAAATAAAAATCTTGAAAAATTTTTTAAATAAAAATTATTTGTTGTTTATCTGAATTCAAATTCAAGTGAGCATTCTGTAAAAAATTTTTTTTTCCTCAATCAGGCAACCTGATTCGGAACAGAGACATGTCTTGATCTGACTTAGATTTTAATAGGATCCCTCTGGTTGCTGGTGGAGACCAGACTATGGGGGAGGGGGAAGGAACATGAGCTACCACTTTGGCAAAGAGACTACTGCCACAGTCCAAGCAAGAAGAGATGCGCACTTGGGTTAGGATACTAGCAGAGGTGGTGAGAAGGTGACAGATTATGGCTCTGTTTTGAAGGAAAGATATATGTCCCAGCTCCTTAGTTTGCTATTCAAGGCTTCTCTCTGCTGCTGGACGCACTTTTGTCCTAGCTGTTCAGACCATTGCAGTGGACAGAATCAGGGCCCCTAATGGGGTCCACATCTGAATCACCTGAACCGGGGAATATGCAACCTTACATGGCAAAGGGAACTTCACAGGTGTGATTAGGGATCTTGAGGGGGGAAAACCATCCCAGATGATCTGGGTGGGGCCAAGGCAATCCCAAGGATCCTTCTAAGAGGGAGACAGAAGGGTCAGAGTCACAGGAAATTTGACAGAGGAAGGAGCTATCAGAGTGATGGATAAAAAGGGCCAAGGAATGCAGGAAGGGGACTGCCAACACCTTGATTGTAGATGCATGACCTCCAAAACTTTAATGGAATAAATCTGTACTCTTCTGAGTTGCTAAGTTTGTGGTCACTTCTTACAGCAGCCACAGGAGACAAAGACAGATCCTCTGGGCTGTATTATTTTCATGCCTCCAGGCCTTTTCTCAAGTTGGTGCCACTGCCTAGAAAGGCCTTCAGATCCGTGGTGCCCTATGTGGTAATCACCAGCTCTCGGTGGTACTCAGATGCAAATGAATTCAAATAAAAAACCGAGTTTCTCAGTTGCCCCAGCTGCTAGTTCAAAGCTCAACAGCCAACTCAGGGGTCCCTGGTGGCTACCCCATGGGCCAGTGAAGATCTGGAATCTTTCCATCAGTGCAGGATGTTTCCCGAGACAGGGTTGCTTGGGAATCTCACTTGAGAATCTCTCCCATTCACATCTTGAAGCCACATAGTAGCGACATCTGAATGTAGGGTCATGGCTACAGGACAGCATCTCCCACAGAGCTTCTCCTTTAAGGTAAGTCCCACACCAGCACAGGGAAGTAAGGGGAGATGCTTCCTGTTATAAGATGAAGCCCAGAGAGGGGAGGTCATTTGCCCAAGATCACACAGCAAAGACATTGTAGAACTGAGATTTGATCCTGGGTTCACTTGACTCTGCTGCCCATGCTCTTATCTCTGAAATCTTCCTTCCATGCCTTACTCAAAGGACCCTTTTCTCCAGGAAGTCCTCTCTGATTCATTCCCCTCCAAGTAGGGAGTAGTGTTGTCTTCTCTGGGTTGAGTTTCTGAAACACAAGTTCCCAGGTACATTGTAAATTCCCCATGGCAACACCTGAGCCCTTTTAATTTTAATCTCTTCTCCACCCATCCCAGGCCTGAGAAATAACAAAGCTATCTTCATTTGTCTACACCCTGTTTTCCAACTAGACTGTGAGCTCCCCAATGATGAAGATCTTTTTCTTGCTATCTCTTCTTCTTCTTTTTTAAAAATCTTTTTTCTTTATGATTTTTTTAAAGAGATTTTTTAATTTACTTGACACGGTGGGTGTGGGGGCTGGAGAGCAAGCACGAGCCGGGGGAGTGGCAGGCAGAGGGAGAAGCAGACTCCCCTCTGGGGAAGGAGACCAGACTGACCAATGTAGGGCTTGATCCCAGGAGCCTGGGATCATGACCCTAGCTGAAGGCAGCCACTTAACCGACTGAGCCACCCAGGTGCCCCTCAAATGTGTTTCTGTGGAACTTGGTCATTCAAAATAATCTTGCTTTTTTTTGTTGTAACTTCCCCTTTTCTGTTCTTAATTTCATTTGTTTTTTTGACCGTTTTCTTGTTTCTAAAGCACCAGGTCTTAATATTTTTCCAAGAACGAATTTCAAGTTCGCTACTCAATCCTAGGGTTGGTAGTTTGCGACATACATTGTGAAGTCATATTTGTTGTTTACACCTCCTATTTTTCTTTAAAAAGAAATTGGAGTTCTCTTTTGGAAAGTTCAAGCAATGCTTGGTCAATTTCTTCCCCTTCTTCTTTTGATAATGACATATGAATTGGCTTCTCTATGTTCAAATTGTTTTCCAAAGGTTTAATAATTGCATCTGACTTTCATCTTGACATCCTAACTCAATGTCCAACACATAACTCAAACTTGAATATGTTCAAAATGGAACTCTGGATTTTCTCTCTTAACCCTCCTTCTCCACTTTCCTGATCTCAGTTGATGGCAACTCCGTATTTTCAGGCACTGAGGCCAAAAATGTTGGGCTCATCCTTGATGCCTCTCTTTCTCTCACATTTAATGGCCAATCTGTCAGCCAGCACCTCTGGGCTCTGCCTTAAAGTATGCACAGAATCCTTCCACTTCTCACCACCTTCTCAGCCATCATCCTGGTCCCCTGTCTCTCCCTTACTGCATCAGCTGCCTCCCGGGGCCTCTTTCCTCTTCTTGGTTCCCTATAGTCCGTTTCCCAACAAGGGAAACAGAATCTTGCAAGGTCAGAGGTCCCTCCTCTGCTCAAACTCCTCCCATGGCTCCCACCTCACTCAGATGAGAAGGCAAAATCCTCACCTTAGTGTGCCTGGTCTACTCTCCTCCTTTCCTCACCTCATTTCCTGTTATTCTCCCCTCTTTCACCCCCTCCACAGGAGTCAGCTTGCTGACCTCTGAACCCACCAGCGATGTTGCCATGGCAATCTGCACTTGTGATTTCCTCCAGCTCTGGTGTGCTCCATGGCTTGCTGCCTCACTTATTTCTGCTCCAATACTACTACTTCCTCAGAACTGTCCTCTCTAACCAGGCTGCTTAAAATACCATGACTCCTTGCCCCTTTCCTGCTTTGTTCTTCTACAGGGAGCCTGGCGGTACTGCTTGACATTCTTTTTATTTTTATTTAAATAAAAATATTTAAATGTCAGTTTCTCCTACTAAAACCCAAACTCCATGGGAGCCGGGCTTCATCTGTTTTGTTCACTGCTGAATTCACGGTGCCTAGAACTGGCTCTGGAACTGAAGGCTCTACCTTCTCAACCGCAACATTCTCTTAAGGAGAAAGGAGAATGATGGGAGGCTGTACGAAGAAGGAAAGATCTAACATTTATTGTCTACCGTGCACAGTAGTGAAAAAGCAATTTATGTACCTTATGTGTACATTTTCGCTTACTTTCCCCAACGATCTTGAAAAGCAGATATTATTTTCATGTTGTAAATAGGGGGAAACTGAGGCTCAGACCCACAATGACTGGAGCCTCTAGGACTAGAGGGGACTCTACTTTCTCATTTGTTTATTCATGCGTTCAACAAACATTGACTGACTCTCTGATCCTAGTGGTGGACGCTGAACAACAGGGGACCTCCAAGACAAGAATGGCCCCTGCCTTCAGGAGGCTGGGGAGTTGAGCTGAATCATAATTATGAATTATAGTGAATGAATCACGGGAGCATTTTAATAGCTCTAGTGTTTAATAGGGTTCCGGCCAGCTTTCTCTCTGGCGTTGGGACGATCCTGTGCAAAGAAGGTTTGGGGGAGCGCAGAGCGCGCGCGGTACAGTGGGGGCTGAGGAGGGGCAAGCGGGAGGCACTTGCAAGTCTCCGCTGCAGCGCTACCGTCGACCTCTAGAGGGCGCGGAGTCATTCGTGGCTCAGCTTGAAGAGAGGCGGAAGCTGAAGATGTGCGCAGGCGCAGATTGGGTTTTGGCCGCTCCCCGTAGCGCCCAGGCTCCTTCGTCTGCGGCGGGGTGGGGCCTGGCTGTGAGGGTGGCGTGCGCAGGCGCAGGACCTACTTTGCGAGCGTGAGGGGCGCTGGGGACCGGAAGTTGGGGCGATCCCGGCGGTTAGTGAGGTGAGGGGGCGGGGCGGCTGAGCGGGGCCGTGGCAGCGGGCACGGCGGGTGTCGGACCGGGTTGGGTAGCTGGGAGCGAGCCGAAGGGTGAGGAGGGAAGTTCCAACGTTGAGGACTTGCGTTGGAGGAGACAAGGGGCCCGGGAGAAGCGGACGGAGATTGAGTCTGAGCGCCCCGAGAACACCTGGGCGACACAGAGGCTCGAGTCTGGCAGGAATGGGAGTCACGAAAAGAAGCTTGGAGAAGCTGAGGGACCGAGAGACGGGGAGGCAGAGAGGACGGAAGCCGCAAATTGCGGCGATGGGGGGCAGGGAGCTAATGGGGTCCCCCGAGGGCGCCTCCTAGAGGCTGCAGAGAAATGGGGTCGCACCGTGAACTTGGGGGGTGGGGGGAAGCCACCGGACAGAAGTAGACTGAGGAGGGCGGTTCAAACGGAGGAACAAGACTCGTTGACCTTAGAATGTTACTTTACCAGCCAAAATGGGTTTACCTGGGGGATGACCGCGGCTTGCAATCTGGGACAAGCCAGCTACAGCAAAAATCATTGGCGAGTCCAATAAAAGAAGATAATTTTATGGAGAAGGAGGAAATTGGGAGGGGTTGTTTTGAATGGAAAGTCGGTTGGAAAAGAGCAAGAGTTCAGGGTGTTGATGATTTGTCCCTGGCCGAGTTGCGGGGTGGTCGTTTTCTTGTAGGAGATGCGGCTGTACCTCCTTCCCTGTTGGCACCTGTAATTGATGATTCTATCCTGCTGGTAGTTCTTTTGGAGCCTCTAACTGACGGTTCCAGTACTGACCTCAGGTGGTACCGCCATAGAGCTCTCATCCTTCCAGCCCCATCTTAGTGAGATTTCTCTTCGTTAATGGAGACTGACAGATGCAGAGAGACGGAGGCAGTGAAATAGGGAGAACCTGGCAAAAGCTGATGGGGGGACTGAGAAAGGGGAAGAGCCCCCGGAAGGAAAGAGACTTGGAGAGGAAGCTGGATGTGGGAAGTGAGTGAGATGGATGGGACCTGGTGATTTGGGCAGACGGATGAAGAGAGCCGTCCAGAGTGTGTGGAGACATGGGGCTCAAGGGAGAGCAAGTGCATTTGGTAAGCTTGGAGAACAAAGAGAACTGAAAAGACAGTGTCAAGTTTAAAAATGGGGAGATAAAGCCAGACCACGGAGACGCACACTAAGATGAAGGGGAATAAATGGGAGCCTGGCTCCCTAGATTTGAATTCCTTGTTGCACTGTGTACCTAACCTGTCGTTGGCTCAACGACAAGGAGTGATAATAGCACCTTTTTTTTTTAATAAGATTTATTTTAGAGAAGGGGGGAAGGGCAGAGGGAGAGGAGAGAGAAAGTCTCCAGTGATGTGGAGCTTGGTCTCACGACCCTCAGATCGTGACCTTAATTGAAACCAAGAGACGCTTAACTGGCTGTACCACCCAGGTGCCCCAGAGAGTAGCACCTTCTTAACATGAGGAAAGTGTAGATGTGTGTATGTATGTAGTTGTGCACATAGATATACGTGTGTGATGTAGAATAGTACCTGATCCGTGGGGAGCGCTGTTAGCTTTAAAGCAGCAGACCTGGGAGACAAAATGTTAGGTGGAGAAATGGAGATGAATGGTTATGGTGGTGGGAGAGGTGGTAACAGAGACTGGGAATTGGAGAGAGACAAAAATGGAGCATCCGAAAAAAACGACTGAGCAAATGAGGAAGTCAGATGGAGCACCGACGAGGAGTGGAGAGGGTCAGGTGGAGAAGGCTTGTTGGAGAAACCATCAGACCTGAAGATAAGAGAAACGAGGAGAGACAGGACCAGACTTTGAAAGGAAAGAGGTCTGAGCACGGTGAGCTGAAAAAGATAGGCTGAGACATGAGGATGGACAGCCAGAGTGGGGGAGAGCTCAGGAAGCAAAGAAAACCTCTGCAGGCCCCTGCCACGAGACCCAGAGATGGTCAGAGACAATTGTTGTGACGGAGAAGCGAGGGGACCCAGGAAATCTACCTGGTTGCCTACGAGAAGAGACTGAGACCCATGGTACGTGCCCAGTTGGGCCCATGTGCTCATGGGCAGCTTGCAGCTGGGAGGAATGCTCTTCCATTTCATTCCCGATCCTTTTCTCAGGATCCCAGGGTCAGTATCAACAGCCTTCTCCTTTTGCTGCCTCCCCTTCAACAGGAGTTCCTTATGAAGCCACTCTATCGTCATCCAGCCCAGGTGTTTGCTCCTGTGGGAAACCACTCTGCTGGCTCACAGGTGCTTCATCAGCAGGAACCCCCTTTCTGTCTCTAATAAACTCCCAAAGATGGCCCGAGTTACCCCTGGGACTGCAGAGATCGAATCTTTGAAATCTGTTCTGGATGGCACTGAGAGACTGAAGGGAGAGTAGGTGAAAGCATTACTCATTCCAGACGAAGGTGAATTGTGGCCTTTTTTGTTTTTAAGATTTATTCTGGAGAGAGGTGGGGGGCACAGAGCGAGAGAGAGGATCTCAAGCAGATACCCCACTGAGCATAGAGCCTGGTTTGGGGCTTGATCCCATGACCCTGAGATCGTGACCTGAGCCCAAATCAAGAGTCGGTCGCTTAAACCAAATGAGCCACCCAGGAGCCTCAAATGGTGGCCTTTAGAGTGTAATTTTCCAGGTTATATGCTCTGGTTTCTCTCACTGATTTCTGCATGTTAGTCATCACCAGGAAGAAGAGTGGACCTGAATTCTGGTTACACTTTAGATCCTCTGTGCCAGGCTGGGTGCTAAGCATTGCAGTGTTTGAAAGTAGGTATTATCCCCATTTTAAATTTGCAGGTGGCCACAGTCTAGCAAATGATGAAGATTCAGAGGTTCAGAGATTCAAACCCAGATCTGCCTGTCTCCAAAACCTATACCAAGGAAGGCTCTGAATCCTCTTACGGTCATAAACTTGAAGAATCTGAGTGAGGCGCTTCACTCCAGAAAATTGTACCTACGAGGATATGCTCTTGTATGATTAGTTAGGACTTAGGCAGCTGAGAGAAAACCAACTTTGCCCAAGAAGACATTTCCTTGTGTCCCTGAGGGTCGGAGTGGACCAAGCCAAGCTTCTTCCCTTTCTCTTCCACTTCTCTCCTCGTAGTTGCTTAGTGGTGGTCTTGGCACGTCCTTCCCTGTGTCCAAGGGCAGGCTTTTCTCTAGGATGGATTTCTAGGAAAGATTCCGGTTCATGAGCTACTACGGACAGCTCCAGGTTTATACGTCATCCCTGTGATCACTGTAGATACGATAAGGGCTTTTCTATCCTGGCAACCTAGTGTAAATTCCAGAGGAAGGCCGTGATTGGTCCCCTGTGGGTCATGTGTCCACTTCTTGCACCAATCACTGGTTGAAGGAGGAGGAGTTGGGGAGCATGATTAGCCAGGCCTTTGTCGCTTGCCCAATCAGGGGTTTCCTGACTTCAAGGCCGGCAGAGCTGAGTGGAATCCAGGAAGGGCTGCTGTTCACAGGGCAGGGGAGCCAGTGGGTACTGTTACCAGAAAAGGAAGGGATGTGCCAGGCAAGCAAAGACAGAGGATAACCTGACACTTGGAAAATTGTGCCCTCGATTTCATAGCGTTCCTAGGCGTCCTGAAGCTCAGAGACCCCAGAAGAAAAACCCTTGCCTTACTCTTTTCTTCGTACCGCACTCCTCTTGTGTTACTTTCTCATGGCAAGGTTCTGCTGTCGATTGTCCCCGTGACCCACCCTCCTTCAGGTTTCAGGCCAAACATCTCTGAGCATCCTTTTCTAGATTACCAAGCATGGTCAGGCAGCTCCCGTGGGCTCCCACGGTCCCATCCAAGGATCGTTTGTCTCTGGCCTGTGACCTCGACCACCTATGAAGGCTCAGGGTGGCCTAGTCCAGGGCCTACAAAACAGCAGGCTTTCAGGAAATGTTTCTAAAAACGAATGAGTGTCTTCTCTTCTCTCCTCCAGGCGTTCTGGGCCTGAAAACCCAGGATGGACTGGTGTCTGTCCCAGAGATCACTGCAGAAGTCGTGAGGGGCCCTGGGTGTCACCAGCTTGAGCCAGTCCCTGGGCATCTTCTCTGTCATTGCCCGTGGTCATCCTGGACCATCGGCGAGGAGGGAGATTGTCTCTTTGAAGAGGGAGTGGTTCTCTCCCTCGACTTTAGGACAGAGCTGTGATAACCACAGCATGCCGCCTCCCAGAACGAAGGAGGGCGGGGATCACCGAGGCCGACCCTGGGATCCCAGCGAGGAGGAGACCCTCGAGAAATGGGACTGGAATTGTCCAGAGACACGACGCATTTTCGAGGATGCCTTTTTCCGTGATGAGGATTATATACGCCAGGGTTCGGAGGAGTGCCAGAAGTTCTGGGCCTTCTTCGAACGCTTGCAGAGATTCCAGAGTCTCAAGGCCACCAGTAAGGGGGAGAAAGCCCCGGCGCATCCCCAGCACAGCATCCCAGCCCTGGCTGACCTACCTCGAACTTACGACCCGCGCTACCGCATCAACCTCTCGATCCTGGGCCCCGACAGCCGGGACTCCCGGGGGCTGGCCAGGCAGCCCCCGGAGAGAGTGGCCGAGTTCCGCCGAGCCCTGCTGCACTACTTGGACTTCAGCCAGAAGCAGGCATTCGGCCGGTTGGCCAAACTGCAGCGCGAGCGGGCGGCACTTCCCATCGCCCAGTACGGGAAGCGCGTCCTGCAGACGCTGAAGGAGCACCAGGTAGTGGTTGTGGCCGGGGACACGGGCTGTGGCAAGTCCACCCAGGTGCCCCAGTACCTGCTGGCCGCCGGCTTCAGTCACGTGGCGTGCACCCAGCCCCGGCGGATCGCCTGCATCTCCTTGGCCAAACGAGTCAGCTTCGAGAGCCTCAGTCAGTACGGCTCGCAGGTGAGTGGGCCACGCCGGCTTTTTGGGTTTTCCAGTGCGACCTCGAGCCTAGGTTGTTGCCCTTATCAGTGAAGGTTACCAGACCACTTACCCTTTCACTTAGCAAGGATTCTTCTAGAGCTCGATCTGCAGATTGGCCTGAATGTGGTTCCAGTGAGAAAGGCACTAGCATTACCCATAACCCTTTCTTAAAATTTTATTTTTGAGAGCTCGAGCGTGGGGAGCAGGAGAGAAAGAGACTCTCAGACAGGCTGCACGCAGAGACCGACGTGGGGCGTGATCCTGAGATCACGACCTGAGCCAAAATCAAGAATCAGACACTTAACCGACTGAGCCACCCAGGCGCCCCCCCACACCTCATGTAACTTTTTAAAAAAGATTTTATTTATTTATTTGACAGAGAGAGAGAGATCACAAGTAGGCAGAGAGGCAGGCAGGGGGTAGGAGGAAGCAGTCTCCTCACTGAGCAGAGAGCCCGATGCGGGACTTGATCCCAGGACCCTGAGATCATGACCTGAGCCGAAGGCAGAGGCTTAACCCCCTGAGCCACCCAGGCGCCCCCCTGTAACATTTTTAACAGCAAAACATTGGAAATGTCCCAGGGATCATTTGGTTTTTAGCAGCCATAAGAAAAAGAGTGAGGACACTTCTTTACTAATGGTTTCGAGGGTTCTAATCCAGGCTCTACCATTTACGAATGGTTATCGAAATTCTAATACCCTAAACAGAAGAATGTGCGTATCTTATGTAGCTCAGTGAATTTTCACACATTGAACTCATTTATGTAAACACCCCAGAAACCCTTGTCTCCCTCGCCGCCCCACTTATGCCCTGAGCCCCCAAGAGTTGTCACTGTTCTGAGTGATAGAGTATCGTCTTAGTGATGATAACTAAGTTAAAGAGGAAATCCCACAGATTAACTTTGCCTCTTTTGTTTACTTTTTATAAATGGAATCAAAAAGCGTATTCTCTTTGGCGCCCGACCTCTGTCGCTCGGTGCTAGCTTTGGGAGTCCTGTCCGCGGTAGAGCGTGTGGGTGCAGTTCTCTCTCGCTGCTGTTCACTGTCCCCTGTGAAGACACCGCAAGGTATCCGTCTCTTCGGCTATTATGGGAGCTCGGCGCATTTCCAGTTTCCGGCTCTTGTGTGCGGGCGCTGCGGTCAGCATTCTAGAACATGCCATCAGGTGTCTGTCGGTACATATTTGCACCGGAGATGTAGCTAGGAGGGTGCCTGCCAGCTCATCAGATCTGCAGGGATGTCTAGCTTCAGCAGATGCTGCCAGAATGCTTCGAGAAGTGGCCGCACCCATCCACACTCCCAGCTGGCCCTGTTACAGTTACTCTTTCTTGCTCTGGCTTTTCTGGGTGGGTGGGCCGTAGGAGCACGTTTTCATTTGCATTAGTCTGACAACTGAGGGTTGAACGCGTTCGTTGGCCAACTGGAAATCCTCTTTCCTCAAGAGTCTGTCCAAGTCTTTTTCCCTGTTTGTCTTTTGTGTTGTCTTTTTGTTCTTGACGTATAGGGTTTTAAAGATAAGCGAAATAGGTCCTTTTTTTTTTTTAAAGATTTTATTTATTTATTTGAGAGAGAGGCAGTGAGAGAGCATGAGCGAGGAGAAGGTCAGAGGGAGAAGCAGACTCCCCGTGGAGCTGGGAGCCTGATGCGGGACTCGATCCCGGGTCTCCGGGATCATGACCTGAGCTGAATGAAGGCAGTCGTCCAACCAACTGAGCCGCCCAGGCGTCCCGAAATAGGTCCTTTGTAGGATTTCTGTATGGCAGATCTTGTCTCCTACTCTGTGAGCTGTCTTCCATTTTCTGAAGGCTTCTTTTGATGACGGTGTCTCTTTTTTTTAAAGATTTTATTTATTTATTTGACAGAGATCACAGTAGACAGAGAGGCAGGCAGAGAGAGAGAGGGAAGCAGGCTCCCTGCTGAGCAGAGAGCCCAATGCGGGACTCGATCCCAGGACCCTGAGATCATGACCTGAGCTGAAGGCAGTGGCTTAACCCACTGAGCCACCCAGGCGCCCGATGACGGTGTCTCTTTATTTAAGTATGGTCCAGTCTGTCGTTTTACTTTCTGTGGTTGGCACTCTGGGTTCTGTTTAAGGAGTATCCCCCTACCTTGACATAAATGCATCCTGTGTTTTTTCCTAAAGATATTTACCTTTAAAATTATAATTTGTCAGAAAAAATTATAATTTGTCGGGGCGCCTGGGTGGCTCAGTGGGTTAAAGCCTCCGCCTTCAGCTCAGGTCGTGATCCCAGGGTCCTGGGATCAAGCTCCGTATTGGGCTCTCTGCTTCGCAGGGAGACTGCTTCCCTTCCCCTCTCTGCCTGTCTCTCTGCCTACCTGTGATCTCTGTCTATCAAATAAATAAATAAAATCTTTACCAAAAAAAAATTATAATTTGTCAGGAATTGATGTGTGTGTGATGTGAGGTAGGGATTAAGATTATTTCCTCACAGGGCGCCTGGGTAGCGCAGCTGGTCGAGTGTCTGACTCTTCTTGGTTTTGGCTCAGGTCATGATCTCAGGGTTGTGGGATTGAGCCCCATCTGGGGCTGCTTGAGATTCTCTCTCTCCTTCTCCCTCTGCCCCTCCCCACTGTGCTTTCCCTCTCAAATCAATAAAATTTTTAAAAAAGAGATCATTTCCTCCCAGTACCACTTTTGAACTGTGTTTTGCCTTGGATGAGTGACCTCAGTTTCCCCATCGGTGAGGTGAGAATAGTGGTTCTTCTCAGGGTGGCTGTGAGGATGAAATGAGCGGGTGGCGCCCATTTCCGTATTTAGAGTAGGGACTCAAAGAAAGGTGAACTATCTCCACAATCATTAATTAGCACAGACACCAGGCTCTGTGCCAAGCACTTTATGTGCATGAACACGTCCCATTCTCCCAGCATTTAGGGGTGAAAATGTCTCTGGGGACGGAAGTGCTCGCCCAGAGTCAGCAGCACTAAGCGGCAGAGGTGGGGTCCACACCTGTTGGACTCTCGAGTCTGATAGGGGCCGGGGAGGGGGGTGTTTGCTCGGATGGTCAGTGTGGGCGGGTGAGGGCTGGTGCTGAGGTCCAGGCGCCTCCCCTGACCCCCCAACCCCCTCCCCGACTCAGGTTGGCTACCAGATCCGCTTTGAGAGCACACGGACGGCAGCCACCAAGATCGTGTTCCTGACGGTGGGGCTGCTCCTGCGGCAGATCCAGCGGGAGCCCAGCCTGCCACAGTACCAGGTCCTTATAGTGGATGAAGTCCACGAACGGCACCTCCACAACGACTTCCTCCTGGGTGTCCTCCGGCGCCTGCTGCCCCAGCGGCCGGACCTCAAGGTCCTCCTCATGTCAGCCACCATCAACATCTCGCTCTTCTCCAGCTACTTTGGCAACGCCCCAGTGGTGCAGGTGCCCGGGAGGCTGTTCCCCATCACGGTCAGTGCTGCCCCCACGTTCCCCAGTCCTCCCACCCGCTTTCTGGGCAGCCGGGACCTGTCCCTGCTCTCCAGCTCAGATTCCCATCTTTCCGTGAAGGAGGGTCTCGCTCGCGCTCTCTTTTAAAGCTGCTGTTTCCTGAGTGTGGGCACTGTGCCGGGCAGGTGCTCAGTGCCCGGGGAGGGAGACCCAGCCTTGTAAAGCTACAAGTTTATATTCCTCTTATGTAATAGTCCTGCTGGTCCAGGCCGGTGTGCATGTCTGTTGCATGTGGTCCTTCAGGGACCCAGGCTCTTCTTTTCTCCCGCTCTACCGTCTCACGGGGTGGGGTTGCTCAGTCTCCGCACTCTTGATCTTTTGGATAATTCTTCTATGGGGGCTGCCCTGCCTGTTGTAGGCTATTCAGCAGCCTCCCTGGCCTCTCCTCACCAGCTGCCAGCAGCGTTCTCCTCCCCCAGGAATGACGGCCCAGCATGTCTCCAGATGTTACCAAATGCCCCTGGGGGTGCCCCCCACCCTAGTCTAGCACCGCTGTCCTAGGGAGCCGACCAGGTCTGTCTGGTCAGAGCTTTCAGGAAGAGGGAAAGAACCCCAGTCCAGGGAAAGGCCCATTTGTCTTTAAGTTAGACATGATCTTGCAGCTGTCTCATTCTCTCTGCACCCCACCGGGCTGCAAGGTGAGGGGGCTGGAAGGTGCTCTCTCTTGCTAGGGGATGGCATGCCCAGGAAGGAAGGGGCTGAGTCTCTGGGGCCACTGTGGGTCTCCCACACCACTCGACACACTGTCCCCACCCCCCCCAACCTCACCCTGTCCCCACAGCGGTCCTGCCCAGGCCTGACTCCACACACGTCCTTGACCTCCCTTCTCAGGTCTTCGGGTTCTCTGGAAACTTTTGCCCTGAACTTTGCCCCCTTCGCTCGGGCCTCTTTGCTGTGGCTCGCACGGTGGTCTTGTCAGAAAGCAGAGTGAAAGCTCATGTGGGCCCCACCACAGCCGTGGGCGCCCTGTGCCAGGGATTTCCGCCCCTGGAGGTAAAATGGAGGCTGGGAGACATAGAGTAGCAGAGTGGGGCCTGGGATCCTGCTTGCAGATGCTGCCTGGGCCCGGCAGCCTCTCTCTGCTCTTTCGGATCCCCTTTTGCAGCCCCTCCCAACCCCGTCTCCAACCTCCCACCCTGGGTGGCACCCGTGGACCCCTCCCACCTGGCTTCCCTGTGGCCCTCCATGCCGGTCTGTCCCCGCTCTCTGCTCTCTCTCTGTCTTGAAAGCCACTCCTTCCTCTTGCAGCGGGAGTTGGTAGGAGCCCCGGAGTTCCCAGCACCAAGGAACTGTACCGGTTGGTCCCTGTGGTTCCAAATACCCATCCATCTGTCTTCCAGGAAGCCATAAAAAAATAAAAAGGCAGAGGAGCATGCTGTCTGAGAAGTGATTTTTCTAGGCTTTTGATCCTGGTCCCACCCTTTAAAATTCTGTGGTTGCTGAAGTTCCCCTCCCAACCTGAGAGAGAGAGCACGTGTCGCGCGTGGAGCTCAGCCAGTTTTCACGCATCAATACCTGTATGCGGCCAGCGGCCAGATGCAGACGTCCCCAGGACATTCCCTCACACGTCCCCAGGAGCCTTCCGGTTACCCCGATATGCTGTCCTTTTAGAACCTCCTCCTCTCGTTAACCCACTTGATGGGCCTGCGCCGTCCCCTGCCCCGCACCTCGGGTGACGGGTGCGCCCCTGCCGTCTCCCTGCAGGTCGTGTACCAGCCACAGGAGGCTGGCTCACCAGCAGCGTCCAAGTCCGAGAAGCTGGACCCTCGGCCTTTCCTCAGGGTGCTGGAGGCCATTGACAACAAGTACCCCCCTGAGGAGCGGGGCGATGTCCTCGTCTTCCTCAGCGGCATGGCGGAAATCAGCGCGGTCCTGGAGGCTGCCCAGGCGTACGCCGGCCGCACCCAGCGCTGGGTGGTGCTGCCGCTGCATAGCGCCCTCTCCGTGGCCGACCAGGACAAGGTACCACGTGTGGCCGGGCCGGGTGGGGTGGGTAGGGAGGAGGGGGCTGTGGGCGGTGGAGGGAGTATTGCCGGTGTGAGCTTCCTGGTGAGCTGGGGGCATCTGAATGGAGCTTTGCAGGACAAGGAGGACTTGGAGAAGCCGAGGGAGAGGAGGGCGACAGGGTGGGGGCGCGGGAGGCCTCGAGCCCTGGTGTGGAGGGGGCAGTCTGCGAGCCGGGGGTGGGGAAGGGTCGAGAGGCTGGCCTGCCGGAATGGGAGGGGCTGGCAGGGAGGCCTTCGGGTCACCCTGGTAGTTGTCTGTTACCTTGTAACGGAGCCCCTAAACCTGGCAGCTGAGAACAGTACACATTCGCCATCTCCCATCGCTCCTGCAGGTCGGGAATTTGTGAGAGGCTTGGAGGGGTGGGGTCGTGCCTCTGGCCCAGGCTGTCTCCGGGGCTTGCAGCTGAGGGGTCGGCTGGGGCTGCTGCCATCCGAAGGCTGGCCCGGGGCTGGAGGGCCTTCCTGTAGGATGGCTCACTCCGTGGCAGGCTGTTGGCCGGGGGCCTCGGTCTCCCTCCATGTGGGCTGTTTGAGTGTCATCCCAGCGTGGTGGCTGGCTCTCCCCAAGAGAACCAAGCAGAAGCCACGTCTTTCATGGCCTGGCCTTGGACAACCCAGCTGTCATGTCGGCAGGGTCCCATTAGCTGACCTAGGCTGCTCTGGTCAGGGGGAACGTAGTGGGTGAAGGTGTGGATCCCAGGAGGCAAGCCGCATGGAGGCCTTTGTGGAGGGTGACTACTGCAGTCCCCTCGGGAGGAAGCCCTTCAGTTCACCCTCAGTCGTTCACAGTGCTTTCCCTCGCGCCGAGGGGGCTCTTTGGGACACACGGGGAGCCAAGTTACAGTCCTTCCTCTCACGTCGCTGCCGGTCTGTGGAGGGAGATGGCAAGCCGTGATAATTTATAAATGGAAAAGAAAAGTTCTGGAAACGTGAGAGCAGAGCACAGTCATGGTGGATTCAAGGAAGGCTTCCTGGAGGAAGAAACTTTCAAAACTGAGACCCGAGAAAGCCCCAGCCTAGGAAGGGGGCGGGGAGAAGAGTGTCCCGGCTAATGTGTGTGGAGCCGGCCGGAGCGGGCAGCTGCATGTGCACCTTGCCTCATTGAGACCTTCCGGCAGCCTCTCTGCCAGGGGCTGCTGTTGCCCAGGACAGACGCTGGGGCCAGGCGCTTGTGCGAAGTCATGTAAGTGGCTGAGCCAGGCTTTGGAATATGGTAGTTTGGCACCAGTGCCCACGCTCTTAACCAGAGGTTACCAACTTCCTGTAAAGGGCCAGAGAGTACAAAGTTGTAGGTTTGTTCGTTTGTTTATTTGAGAGAGAGAGAGAGAGAGAGAGACAGAGCGTAAGCAGGGGGAGAGGCAGAGGGAAGGGGAGAAGCAGACTCCCTGCTCAGAGTGGGGCCTGATGCAGGGCTTGATCCCAGGACCTCGAGATCATGACCGGAACTAAAGTCAGAAGCTTAACCAGCTGGGCTACCCAGGTGGCCCCAAAGTTGTGGGTTTCGTGAGCCATTTCTCATCTAGCACAACTACTCCACTCACAGTAGGAAGGCAGCTGCAGACCGACCCAGGTGAGGCTGTGTTGGGTTAAAACTTGATTCACAAAAACAAGACAGGAGGCTGGATCTGGCCCCCAGGCCTAGTTGCAGACCCTCCACTTTTTTTTTTTTTTTAGACCCTCCACTCTTGCCCATTGTGTTTGTCTCCTGGGCCCAAGAGAAGGGCTTGTGCAAAGGGCCTGCGGTGAGAGAAAGGTGGGGCCCTTGGGAGACCACCCGCAGGGCGTCTGGGGTCCAGACTATGATGGAGAAGGGAGGCTGGGTGCTAGTGAGAGGTGGGCAGACCTAGGCTGCATGGCCTCGAAGACCCATTGTGGTCTTGGGCTTTGTCCTGGGTGCTCCCGGAGCCATGGGAGGGTTCCGAGCAGGGTAGGGAAGTGGCGCCCATTTGTCCGTTAGCAGATCCCTCTGCTGTGTGTGATCACGGGTGGGAGGCCAGAGGCCAGGGAGGAGGCTGGGGCAGGACCTGGGTGGGAGGGGAGGTTTGGGGAGAATGGAACGAATTTCGGAAACGTTCAAAACATGTAGGTGTGGGGCGCCTGGGTGGCTCAGTGGGTTAAAGCCGCTGCCTTCGGCTCAGGTCATGATCTCAGGGTCCTGGGATCGAGCCCCGCATCGGGCTCTCTGCTCAGCAGGGAGCCTGCTTCCTCCTCTCTCTCTGCCTGCCTCTCTGCCTACTTGTGATCTCTGTCAAATAAATAAATAAAATCTTTAAAAAACAAAACGAAACATGTGGGTGTGGCTGGAGTGGGGAGGGGCAGGGGAGTCAGGACAGCGCAGGTCTGTGGCCCACGTGTGTGATGAGCCATCTCCGAGATGTGAACTCGAGGAGGAGGAAAGCGTTCAGTGGGAGGTGCTGAGACTATTCGAGATATTATAGGTGGATGTGCAATGCCTGTGGGCCATCCAGGAGATGTCAGGGAGGCCACTGGACATGGGTCAGCAAGGGTCAGTTAGTCCCGAATGTCACCTCCTCCCCTGCCCCCGCCCCCAGGTATTTGATGTGGCCCCCCCTGGAGTTCGGAAATGTATACTCTCCACTAACATCGCCGAGACCTCTGTCACCATTGATGGGATCCGCTTTGTCGTCGATTCTGGTAAGGGCTGCTCCCTGTCACCCCTCAGGTCCTAGAGAGAAGTGTGGGGTCTGAAGATGTGCAAATGCAGTGAGGGGACTCCAGACCAAAGCAGGGAGTAGGTGGTTTTTAGGGCTGTGGAGCGTCCCACTTTCAGCGGCAACATCTTGTCAGACATTCCAAGCTTGTTCCTGCCTCAGGGCCTTTGCACTTGTCCCTGCCAAGAGCAGTCTTTCTCCAGATATCCACAGGGCTCACCACCCCCCCCCCCCCATCTCATTTCAGGGCCTGCATAAACGTGTCCGTATCAGAGAGCCTCACCTTGTCCGCTTTGGTGATTTCCCCCTCCTCCTCTCGCTGTAGCTTCCCTTATGAGACCCATCATTCCTCAGAGTATGGGCCTTATATTTTATATCTGTTGGTCTATTTCTTTTCTGTCTTCCCAGCTGGACGGTTCTCTGGGAAGTCAGCGTAGCGTAGTGGTTGGGAGACGCTGGGGCCAGCCTGGCTGTGTGAGCGAGGTTGCGTCCCTGAGACTCTGTGTGTCCGTTCTCTCATTTGTAAAACGACAGTAATATCAGAGCCTCCCTAGGGCTGGAAGGCTTCAGTGAGTGAATTCATTCCCCTGGGTATTTTGGGTGGTACCCGGCACAGAGAGAGCCCTCTGTGTTAGCAGTGACCTTTCCGAATCTGGGGACCGTCCGTGATAAAACATCCCATAATTTTGCGTATCATTGAAATTTTAAAATGCTGGCCGTGAAATATGGATATGTCATTGCTTCCGAGGTGCGTCCCACTTTCAGAGGCAATGAAAGTGGCCAGAGTTGGTCTTAGCCTTGAAGACCTCTGTTCTGTTCAGCCCCGTGAGGCTGGGGACAGTGTTTACAGCTGCGCCCGATACAGAGCCTGGCATACAGCAGGTGCCTAATAAGAACCGTTGGATAACCGGGCTTCCGAAAACGCAAATCCGAGACATGTGAATGAAGAGCAAAAGGCCGAGTCAAGGAGATGTCAGGGTCAGGGCCGTGTTACTGGGATAGAGGAGGCAGCGGGGGCGGCAGGGGCCGAGCCCGAGGTGGGGGCCCCGCGGCTACTGCACCTGCCGTCCCGTCCCCGCGCAGGGAAGGTGAAGGAGATGGGCTACGACCCGCAGGCCAAGCTGCACCGGCTGCAGGAGTTCTGGATCAGTCAGGCCAGTGCCGAGCAGCGCAAGGGCCGGGCCGGCCGCACGGGCCCCGGCGTCTGCTTCCGGCTCTATGCTGAGTCCGACTACGACGCCTTCGCCCCCTACCCCGTCCCGGAGATTCGGAGGGTAGCACTGGACGCGCTGGTGCTGCAGGTGAGGCCCTCCGGCGGGACCCTCCGTGCGGTGCGGGTGGGCAGGGCGGGGGAGCGCGGTACTTCCAAACGTCGGCTCCCCTGGCAAGGGCTGGGTTGTACCCCGGGTCCCCGGGCTCAGGGGGCCCCGTTGGAATGCTTTCAGCGGCGACAGTCCACCCCAAAGCGGCTCTTGAAACCGGGACTTCTTGGGACAGTCCGGTCCTGGCTCCTAGGCAGCTTTGGTGCGGTTGGGCTGCTGGGCTGCGTGGGCCCCCTGGTGGGGCGGCCGACACACAGGACCTTAGTCCTCAGGGTGTTCTCAGGGTGCTGGGCAGTTTCTTTCACAGGGGGGGCAGGGGAGGGGACCCAGGCCCCTTCCCAGTGTGGCCTGCGGCCTGGCCTGCGGAGGAGCGTCTGAGGGCATGAGGGCGTGAGGGCCAAGCCCCCCGCACTCACCCTGCCCGGTTAGCACTCACTCCCGGGCCCACCCCTCCCCACGGGGGAGCCTGGCCCGTGGGCTCTGTGCCTGGGCAGAGGATGGCCAAGGGGGGCAGGGAGGAGCTTTCCACAGCAGCAGCCTCCCCTGGGTGGGAGTGGCTGGGGGCACAAACCAGCCCCCTTCCTGCAGGTGGTGCACCCCGAGGGTTTCTGTCAGATTATGTTTTTCAAAACTGCCACTCGGGATCCACTGTGTGCGTTCCTGACCCACATGGCCTCCCTGATCCGGACGATGGGCTGTTGCACATGAGGCGCGGTCCCTAGACAGGGAAGCAGACGGCTTGGTTATTGAAGTGGGTCAGTGATGTTCTCTAGGGCTCGGACTCATTCTAGCCTTTTTTAAAAAATTTGACAGCAGAGATCACAAGTAGGCAGAGAGGCAGGCAGAGAGAGAGAGGAAGGGAAGCAGGCTCCCTGCCGAGCAGAGAGGCCGATGCGGGACTCCTAGGACCCTGGGATCATGACCTGAGCCGAAGGCAGAGGCTTAACCCACTGAGCCTCCCAGGCGCCCCTGGTTTTAGCCTTTTCTGTCTTCCGTCCGTCAGCGGCTCCGCCAGGCATAGCGATCGATGGAGGCGGTGACGGTGCACTAGCCTCGCGCTCCCTGTGGGCCGGGCGCCCTTCTCGGTGTTGTGTGTCTAGAACTGTTTGGATCCCCACAACTCCTAGGGGGCAGGTAGTCTTATCATTCCGATTTCTGGATGAGGAGCCAGTCGCACAGAGAGGTGATTTAAGTTGCCCCAGGTGTCCCAGAGGGATCCGTCTGAGGCTCTCAGGCTCCGGAGCCAGCCTCGTACGTGCCACCTGGCTCAGGCAGCCGTGGCCTCACCGCCTCCCGCTCTACCATCCAGAGGCAGACGAAACTGCTCCCCGCCCAGGGCCTCATTTTTAAGGCCCCGGGAACCTTTCCCTGAAGGCCCCTGGCCGATCTCCCACCCCGTCTCGTAGGCAGCACTGGGTCACCGATGTCTCCTGGTTGACTTGGAACTGCCCGGGGCCGTGGCCTTGGCTGAGCAGCTCAGAGAGGGGATTGCTGGCCCCAGCCACTCACTGGAATCACTTAGCTGAAATAAAAAATCTGGCCTTTGGCCCTCACCCAGAGCTTCTAACTTAAAGGTTTTTTCATGAGCACAGGGCGTCCTTCTGGGCAGCAGGGAGGGAGGCTGACCCAACTCAAACTACCGAGCCAAAAAAGGATTTCACGAGGCTGTGCATCCGTTGTGGGGGGGTGGTCTGGCTTAGGAATGACTAAGGACTTCTGCTGCTGTCCTTGGTCTGTGAGAAGAGGTGCTGGACAGATAGCCAGTGGTCCTTCTCCCCTGCCTCTGTACGGTGGCCTTGACATTGGGAGATTTAAGGTAGCATGAGTTTGTGATCTGTGAGTCCCCGGCCAGTGCTGCACAGTAGCTCCCGTGTCCCCCATTCCTGGGGGGCTCAATTGTCATTCCAGATGAAAAGCATGAGCATGGGGGACCCGCGAACCTTCCCTTTCATCGAGCCTCCGCCACCAGCCAGCCTCGAAACGGCCATCCTCTACCTCCGGGACCAGGGGGCCCTGGACAGCTCCGAGGCCCTCACCCCCATCGGATCCCTGCTGGCCCAGCTTCCTGTGGACGTTGTGATTGGTGAGGACGTCCTCCAGGGTGATCACCCAGGGCGCTGGGAGTGGCCGTGGGGACCGTTCATGCCCTGCATGACTCATAGGCCAGCCTGTACTTTCTCTGTGCCCCGTCCGATCAGTCACAAGTTCCCTGTGCCAGACCATTCTGGGCGCTGGGGTGCGGGAGTAAACAAACAGGCCCCTGTCTCTTCTGCACACCCTGTTCCCAGCTCCACCCTGCTGGCCCCTCTC
This sequence comes from Mellivora capensis, assembly GCA_004024625.1. Taxonomy (NCBI): domain Eukaryota; kingdom Metazoa; phylum Chordata; class Mammalia; order Carnivora; family Mustelidae; genus Mellivora; species Mellivora capensis. The sequence continues at coordinate 193,858 of PISX010000417.1, read as the reverse complement.
TCGGTGTCGTAAGGATGTCAACACAGCCCGCTTCTTCCTCTTGCTCATCCTTGAGTCATCCTGGGCTCTTCTGAGAAGCTCTCTGACCGACGTGAGTCCTGGTCTGTCATGACGCGGGACGAGCCAGATGCTCCGTGGCCCGCAGAATATTCCCAGGCGAGCAGGACTCGCTGTGGCACTGTTGGCCAGGTGTGATGCTCCACAGAACCTTCCGGCCATGTTCCCATCATTCACGTCCCCTCAGTGCACCACCCTGAGCTTCTGGGGGGACAGGAGGCTGGGGACCACCGACCCCGAGGGCCTCTCATGGTTAAGAAGACGGTTCTGTTTGTTTTAGAAGGACACAGGGCTAGAGCCAGGGGAATCTGATCTGAAGTGAAAAAGAACGTTCTGTGAGTGTTGGCTGTGTGTCAGGGAAAGGCTTTGTGGGCCTTGTGTCATTTCACTCTCACTTGGTGACGGAAGGGCATTTGATCACCCCTTCTGTATAGGCGAGAAAGTTGAAGCTTGGCCAGGGGCAAGGACCTGCACCCCAGGCCCTGGAGCAGGCGGACAGCAGGGCCTGGGCTGGACCCGGAGTGGCAGGGGAGTGACTCACTGCTGCCTCTGAGAAAGGCTGTCGCTTGCCCAGGGTCACGCCACGGGCAGAGCTGGGAGGCACCCGCAGCCAGGCGGACACCGTCGGTCCCCAAGCCCCGCGGGGCAGGCAGCACAGCTGACTCAGTGCCGGGAGATGGCTCAGAGGTGCCGGGAGGTGCCCAGATGGCTCAGTCCCGCTTCCCCTGTGCCAGGTGGGGCGCCAGGTGCTTTCCCGGTGAAGCCCGGTTCATCCTCCCAGCAGCCAGATGCTGCTATTGGCTCATTTCACTGATGGGGAAACTGAGGCACAGGAAAAGGGAGGGACTTGCCCAAAGGACAGAGCTAGAGGGCCCTGGGACAGCCGCGTTTTCTTGCCCTGCTTTATTTTACAAGGTTAGATGTGTAACAGGAACTTTCCAGAAAGGCGGCCAAAGTATAAGTCAGACACGTGTTACGCAGGCTGCTGAGCGCGGGGCAGACGGGGGAGGGCCTGGGGGTCCAGACCAGGGACCTGCTGCTTCGATGTCTCCCCGTCTTCCCTTCTCCTGCTCTTCCCCTCCTCGCCTCCATTGGCCCCTGCATCTGCCACCTCCACCTTGAATTACACAAAGTGCAGGAGAGGACCCGTCCGGAGACAGGCACAGGAGTCTGTCCCTGGTGTGCCAGGCAGGCCAGGCCGTCAGGGCTCCTGTGGAGTTCCCTTCTAGAGGGAGGAGGGCGTGCGGGGAAGGAGAGCCAAGCCAGGAGGGGCCGCTGGGTGTAGAGTGGAGAGCCAGGCGGGCAGGGGCAATGCTCAGACCAGCTCTCGGACTGTGCCCACCTGGTGCCTCAGGGCAAGATTGTGGTCACCCCCGACTTACAGATGGGAAACTGAGGCCTTGCCCAAGCTCGCATGCCTGGGAGGCAGAGTGTGGGCTCGAGTCTGTCGTTGTGGCTCCCAGGGCCCTTTGCGGGTGAGGTGGAGGGGGTTGGGGGCTGGCTGGGAATGGGAGGGCGGGGAGGGCGGCCGTCCCAGTCGCCAAGAGGCTCAGCTTGGCGTCTCCCCGACCTGCCAGGAAAAATGCTGATACTGGGCTCCATGTTCCACCTGGCGGAGCCTGTGCTCACTATCGCGGCTGCCCTCAGTGTCCAGTCACCCTTCACCCGCAGCGCCCAGAGCCACCCAGAGTGTGCGGTGGCACGGCGGCCCCTGGAGAGTGACCACGGGGACCCCTTCACGCTCTTCAACGTCTTCAACGCCTGGGTGCAGGTGAGCCCAGCGGTGGGGTTCCTGTCTGTGACATTGCAGGTGGGACAAGAGGAGGCCTGCTACCCTGGTGAGGACCCCGAGCCCTCTGCGGACTAGAGGGCCCCCATCTCCACCATCTGCTCCCGTGGCCATGGGCCCAGCAGGCGCTGGGGCCCAGCCTCGAGGGGAGGGGAGTATTTCCAAAGCACTGGGTAAGACCACTGCTGCCCAGAGGAAGGGCCCCCACTCCTAGGATGGCACTTAGTATCCAGCACATGCTCTTCCCAGGCAGTCCCAAGGACCCGGTGGTGACTGAAAGCCCTTGGCCTGCCCTCCAGGGTCACACAGTCCTGTGCAGGGAGGCAGACCTGTCCCTGAGCTGTGACCTCCCAGAGTGGGCTGTGATGGCGGTCCAAGGGGCTGGGTGCACCCAGAGGGGATGTCTGACCCAGTGTAGTCTGGAAGGCTTCCTGTGGGAGGAAGCAGTGGCACCAAGACTTGGGAGAAGGAGGAGAACACGTGTGTTCCTGCCTCCTTTTCCAGGGACTGCTGTTTGGGCGCGTTCTGGGGGCGGCTGGGGGTGTCTGGGTGCTGGGTCAGCCCCTGCACCCTTCCCTAGCCGACCAGGCCCTGACCCCCCGGCATCCGATCCCCCACCCAGGTGAAATCTGAGCGGAGCAGAAACTCACGCAAGTGGTGCCGCCGCCGGGGCGTAGAGGAGCACCGGCTATACGAGATGGCCAACCTGCGGCGCCAGTTCAAGGTGAGGTTTGGCACCAGGGGAAGGGGCCGGTGGGGGTGGGAGAGCGAGTGCGGGGGCACCCACCCCTTTCCTTCTCTGATGGAGCAGTCGGAGTCCCACCCTACATCCTGTACCCATCCCCACAGCCATCAGACACTCAGATGTGGGGTGGCCTGGGTGAGTCATGGGTGGAGATCCAGGAGGGCTTCCTGGAGAAGTAGACAGGGTCAACGTTCACATGCTACATCCTCACAAAGAACCTTGCCATCTGGAGCAGGGTGCTGAGCTCTGGGAGGCAGCAGGGGGCGACAGCTGGCACACCAGATCCGAGCGGACATCCCAGTGGCAAGTCCCAGCTCTGCCCTTTGCTAGCAGTGCGGCCCTGGGCCTTGGCCTCTGTGCCGTCCTGTGAGGATTAAATGAGTTAATAGACGGGTGCCTGGGTGGCTCAGTGGGTTAAAGCCTCTGCCTTCAGCTCAGGTCATGATCTCAGGGTCCTGGGATTGAGCCCTACATCGGGCTCTCTGCTCAGCAGGGAGCCTGCTTCCCTTCCTCTCTCTCTGCCTGCCTCTCTGCCTACTTGTGATCTGTCAAATAAATAAAACCTAAAAAAAAAAAAAGTTAATAGTCGAAAGAGCCTTTAGAACAGGGTGAGTCTTCTGTGGCATCGCTGCCCATGGTTGCGCATGGCCACACCGGGGCCCAGAGGGGGCAGTCACCCGACCACGGCCTACTGTGCAATTTTAGGAGACCCCCCCACCCCCCCATCGGGGACCGCAGATGCTCAGACTGTTCTTGGCATCTCTGGCTTTCCAGGGCCTCGCTTTGGCTTTTGTTGGCTTGCAGAGTCCGAGAGGGTGGTGAAAGGCAGGGGCTCCTCTCTCTGTGTCACACAAGACATCCCAAGTCCTCTGAAATGGAGGGGCCGGCGAGTGGCAGGCCCAGGACCCGAGCCCCAGACTCAGCCTGCCCTGTGTTCCCTCATCCGGGCTCCGCCTATCCCCAGGAGCTGTTGGAGGACCACGGGCTGCTGACCCGGGCACAGGCCACAACACCAGGCGACAGCTCGCGCCGGCTGCAGGAGCGCCGGGAACGCAGGGCGCTGTACCGCCTGAAACGCCAGCACGAGGAGGGTGGGGGGCGGCGGCGCAAGGTGCTGCGGCTGCAGGAGGGCGTGGATGGCGGCTCCAGCGACGAGGACCGGGGGGTCGGTGATGCCGTGGACATCCAGGTGGGTACCGGGGGGGCGCGGGGCACGGACAGGACCTGACCCCCATACTCTGTGGCTCCCTGGGGTCCTAGTGGCAGCCCCTTGGCTACCGGACTGGCCCCCCCAGGAACCTGCCTTCCTCCCACCTTCCCCTTGCAGGATGTGAAGTTTCAGCTGCGGCACAGCCTGGATCAGCTACAGGCGGCCACCAGCTCCGCCCAAGACCTGACACGGGACCAGATGGCGCTGCTCAAGCTGGTGCTGGGCCGGGGCCTCTACCCGCAGCTCGCCGTCCCGGACCCGTTCAACAGCAGTCGCAAGGACTCGGACCAGGTGGGCCTCCTCTGGGCGCCTCACCCCTCGGCATGCCTTCCTAGCCGTGCTCGGTGCTAAGGACACGGGAACAGTCCTGGCCCTGCGCTCATGGGGCTCCAGTGCACCGGGGTAGGGGTGGGGTGTCAGGGAAAGCTTTCTGGAGGAGAGGACTCCTGAGCGGAGATGTGGATGGGGAATCTGGCCGAGAGAGTGGAGGAAAAGGATTGTGGGCAGCGGAAGAGTAGGTCCGAGGGCCTCTGTCACTTGGCGTCTGCAGATCTTCCACACGCAGTCCAAGCAGGGGACCGTGCTGCACCCCACGTGCATCTTTGCCAACAGCCCGGAGGTACTGCACGCGCAGGAGCCAGCGGCCAGGGGCGGCGAAGCCAGCCGAGGTACTGGGAGTCTAGGCAGGGAGAGAAAAACCCCTTGGGAGGGGAGTGAGAGGCAGGGGGATAAGGACATCAGGGGGCCCCTTACCCTCTGGGCTTTCTTCCTGGCTCCCGCCCACACTTTGCCAACATGGGACCACCCAGTGTCGGGGTGTTGGGGTCCCAAGAGCCAGACCTCTTGGGGACTCACTCCCAAGCTGAGTCCCACCCTCCCCATGGTGACTAGTGGGGCACTGTGGCCGCACCCCTGGCTGGAGCTTTTAGCAAGTAGAGGAGACCTGTCCCAGGGGCTCTATGAGCGCCCCAGCTTGGTCCTGCCCCAGGGCGCCCCTGGCCGCTGGGGCCTGGAGCGCAGCGTCCAAGAGCTGGGCCAGGCAGGGGCCCGGCCAGGGTGCCCCCTGTATGAGTTCTGGGACAGCTCCTCTCTGTCCTTGTTTGTAAACAAAGTAACCGCGGTAAAACGTGAGCATTAACGCCAAAAGGTAAGGTTTATAATTCTAAATGTTGAAGGTAGAATTTGAAACTTTCCCCTCAAATCTTTTAACTGCTGTAAATTTCTAAACAGTCTGCTCCCTTTCTGTTACATTGTTTTCCTCCTTTATTTTTTCATTTTGAAAAGTCCCAGAGTCCTTCCAAGGAAAGAATGGACGAGCCCTCGGTAGCCTCACCCAGCTTCCTGCCACCCTGTGTCATCCGTCCCCTCATGTTTTACTCCTTTTTGCTGGGAACCGATCCCAGGCCTTGTGTCACTCAGAAGCGTAAAACAAGGACTGGTGGTTTCACTGCTGTGATGCCTGGTGAAATCAGCAGTATTCCCTAACGCATGGAAATGGCCCTGGGGGGACAGACCAGTGGGGGCTGCTGCGGGCAGGAGACTGGGTGGCGGGGGCCCTGAGCTGCCCTCCGGACCGTTGCAGATGACAAGGACAAGATGAGCAGCAAGCACCAGCTCCTCGCCTTCGTCTCGCTGCTGGAGACCAACAAACCCTACCTGGTGAACTGCGTCCGCGTCCCCGCTCTGCAGGTGCGTCCCAGCCGCCGCGCAGCCCAACCGTGTCCCTGGGGCAGGAGGCCGCGGTGGGCGGAAGAGCCGGCTTCCCCCAGCTGGCTGCTGTCTCTGCCTTCGTGTATTCATCCAGTAAGTGCTTGGCTGAGCGCCTGCTGGGTGCCAGGGACTGGCCTAGGCACCGACAGCCCAGCAGGGAGTAAGACCAGCCCCGGTCGCTGCTGGCCCAGGGGTCACATGCAGCTGGGGAGGATGGCAGTAATGACATGTTAGCGGGTGGGGAGGACTTGGGGAAAATGAAAATAGGGTAAAGGGGTTGGGGTGGGGTGAGGGTAGGGAACAGGCTATAACAGGAAGGCAATCATGGTGGGCCTCACTGAGAAAGTGCAGTGGAACAAAGGAGGGAGCCACCAGGATACTTAGGAGAGTATCTTGGAACAACAAGTGCAAAGGCCCTGAGGCACATGCATGCCCACTGTGCCCAGGGAACAGCTGGACCAGAGGTAGTGAAGGGGAAAGTGGCTGGAGCTGGGGTCAGAGAGAGGAAGTCCGAGAGGCTGGAACATCTCCCCCCTCCTGGGAGGGTTTGAATAGGACTGGAACAGGGTCTGATGCAGGGTGGTGTCAGGACCCTGGCGAGGAGGCGACTAGTCGTCGGGGTAGGAGAGGGTGGGGACCGAGGCCACGTGTGGGTTGTGGATAGATTGGTGTATGTGTCTGTAGCCAAATGGGGAAAGTCCTGCCAGCGTTAGCTGCCCCGACTCCTGAGTCCCACACAGCACCCTGCCCGCCGAGGCCTACCCTCCCTTCCCGCTCTACGGAGGAGTGGCAGATGCTCGGGGGAAAGCATAGGTAGTGACCCTTCAAACGGGAGGGGCGCTGTCCGAGGCGGCTTTGACAGAGGCCTCCGCGCGTGTCACCGCCGCCCTGTGGCGAGACTGGATGAGGACCTGGACTTCCTAGAATGTAGCGCAGTTTACGCTTTGACCTTGGTTGGTCTGTCTGTCCAAGCACAGTGTCCGTGCCGTGGGGGCAGGGACGCTCACTTGCAGCCAAGGTGGGAAGGGGCCTGGCACACGGGGAGCTATGGTGGGTGGTGCGGGTGAACGGACAAGTGGGGGGAGGAATGAGGGGTGTACGGGGTCTCTCTAAGCTGGTGTCCTGCCCCGCACCCCACCGTCTGCCTCTCGTCCCCTCCCTTCCAGTCCCTTCTGCTCTTCAGCCGGTCCCTGGACACCAATGGCGACTGCTCGCGCGTGGTGGCTGATGGCTGGCTGGAGCTCCAGCTTGCGGAGAGCGAGAGCGCGCTCCGGCTTCTGGCAGCTTCTGTGCGGCTCCGGACCCAATGGGAAAGCACCCTGGACTGGCAGCTGGCCCATCAGGCCCAGAGGCGGCGGCCAGAGGTGGACGAAGGGGAGGACACGGCGGCTCCGGCGAACCGCAAGGAGGTGGCAGACCTGAGCCGGGACCTGCTGCGGTTCGTGGCGTCTGAGGTCCGCGCCACCTGCATGGCTGTGCCCTCATTCAGAGGCCAGAAGGCCCGGGCTTCCCCCTCCTTCCCTGGTGGTGCTTTGGGGTTTGCATACCTGACAGGCCGAGGGCAAGACCAAGGTCACACAGCGGGGAAGGGGTGGAGCAAGGATTTGACCCCAGGCACCCAGCGGCAGAGGCAGAGCCGTTAGCCCCTGCCTGGGCCCCTTCCCCCCACCCCCACACTTCAGTGTGCATTTATTGAGCACCACTGCATGTGCTGTGCGAAGTGCCCTCACAAGGGGTTAAGGGCGTGCAGGCCGGAGAGGGAAGCTGTAAGAAGTGGTCGGTTCACAGAGGGCGCAGGGAGGAACTGGGCGGGGCAGGTGTGAGGGCAGTTCCCCACCTTGTAAGTGGGCAGCTGGGAATTGCTCCCAGGTTTGTGTGCAGATGGGGTAGAGAGAAGGGTGTGCACCAGGGTACACTTCCCAGAACTGGTACACTTCCCAACTTCCCAGAGCTGCAGGACCGGGGAGCCAGGGCAGGAGGAATGGACCGGTGTGCGGGGTGATGGCGGGTTGGGTTGTGGTCCCACAGGTGACAGGGAGCAGAAACCGGGCACCAGCACGGATGCTAGACCAGCCTCTGGTAGCCAGTTGCTGAAACCGTGCTGTGAGTGATTTGAGCAGTTGGCCCTGTCCTGGGTCCGATTTCAGGCACAGCTGGATCCAGGTGCCCTAACAATGTTTCCCTGAGTCTGTCTCTCGTTCCCCAGGTTCCCTACAGCCTCCGGCGGCTCACAGGGCTGGAAGTCCAGAACCTATATGTGGGACCCCAGACCATCACCGCTGCTCCCAATCTCCCGGGCCTCTTCGGCAGTTCTACTCTCTCTCCCCACCCCACCAAAGGGGGCTACGCAGTCACTGACTTTCTCACCTACAACTGCCTTGCAGTAAGCATGGACCCCACCTCGGCCCATCATCCCACCCCCGACCCTAAACGGAGGAAGTCCTGGCCTCCCCGCCGACCAGCCACATCCCGACTTAGGGCAGGAGGTGGTTTCGGCATGGGGCCCGCCAGCCCTGAGGGGTGCTAGGACAGGTCGCAGGCAGGGGGTGGTGAGCAGGGCAGGGGGCCACGTCCTGACACAGCCTTCCTGCCCCAGAGCGACACGGACCTGTACAGTGACTGTCTCCGCACCTTTTGGACCTGCCCCCACTGTGGCCTGCACCTGCCCCTGACACCCTTGGAGCGCGTCGCCCACGAGAACACGTGCCCCAAGGCCCCGCAGGACGGCTCCCCAGGTAGGGACGTGGGGAGGCCAGGGCAGCTGTGTCCACCCGCCCCTCCTGTGGGGCTTTACTGCGAGGCTGGGCCTTCATCCGCTCCCCGTCTGGGGACTGAGGATCTCAGCCCTCTGGCTCTGGTTGGTGCCACGTCGGGTCTTGTCAGAGACCGGGACCCAAGGACAGGAGGGCCCAGAACATCACCCCTTTCTCATTCTTTTGTGTCTGTCTCTTTGGGCTCCATGTGGGGCTGACTCTGGTCGGCCTGTTTCTGTCTGTTGCTGTGTCTCTCGTTCTTTTCTCTGTCTGGCTGCTGTCTCTGGCTCAGCCACCCTGCCCCTTTGTCACCCAGCGAATGCCACAGCAGGCAGATCCCACCACAGTGGCCGGGGCTGGTCTGGAAGGCGGCAGTGGGACCCCACGGTCCCCATGCCAGGATGCGTTCTTCCTCAGTCTCTGTGTCCCAGTGGGTGACAGAGATGGACACAACGAGACACACACAGAGTAGAGACTTGTCTGTGTGTGTGTGTGTGTGTTCTAATCAAGGAAGGCTTCCCTGAGGAGGCAGAACCAGAGGCCCCAGAGACTGGGTGGTGGCTGAGCCCTCTGGGTGCCTGGGACTAGGGCGGGGGTAGGAACACGCAGGGGCAACTCCCACCCCCGACAGCCTACCTGTCTTGTAGGGGCAGAGGAAGCCGCCCCCGAGCCCATCCAGAAGACGTCTGCCCTGCAGAGGCCCTACCACTGCGAGGCCTGCCAGAAGGACTTTCTGTTCACGCCCACAGAGGTGCTGCGCCACCGGAGGCAGCACATGTGAGTGGGGCCAGGAGCCCCACCTGTCACCCTGTCACCCCTGCCGGGCATCGGGACTCCTGCCCGAACCGCAGCCTCTGCTCAGTGCTCTGGTCGGGCCCGGCCTGGTGCGGAGGGGAGTGTGAACATGTGAATAAAGTCTCTTGTGCAGCCTCTGCCCTTCGAGCCTCTTGCTGATCCGAGGCACCCCGGGGCCCATGGGGACAGCAGGGCCTTCAGCTCCCAGGCAGAGGACCCTGATCCCCCCTCCCCCCGCCCCGCAAGTCCGTCCTCACGGGCCCTGCTTTTCCTCAGACAGGGGAGACCTGCGTGTTGTCCGCCCCACACGAGCCGCTTCGAGAACGGGGCAGGGGGTCGGGGTGGGCCCACGTCTGCCACGGTGCCCTTCGTGCAGTGCGTCCGCGGCAGGTCTCACTCGGCCCCTCCTTCCCCGCACGCCTGAGAACCGGAGGGAGACACCGTGAACCTCGATGCTGGTAAATTCCACAGCTCAGGTGAAAGAGAAAAGCGAAAGACGCAGGCGACAAAAGCTCGCTCCAGAGGAGGGAGGGAGGACTGTGGCGTGAGCATGGTGCCTGCGAGACCAGAGCAGCGGGAAAGCCCCCCGCCGCGGCCAGCACGGACACAGGCACGGAGCCCTCACTAAGGCTCCCGCCGGCCCCATTCGGGGGTCCGCAGAAAGGGCGTCATGGCCCGGGGGGCCTTGCTCTAGGAACGGCACTGGGGCATTGGCATAAAGTTTGAAGACCAGCCCGTGGGATTCCCATATTAAAACCTAAGCGCATCAGACAACTGCAACACCCCGTGGCCCTGGGGAGACCCTCAGCCTCTCTGCTCTGCCCTTTCTCTGACCGATAAACAGCCCCACCCGCTGCCTCAGAAGCTTCATTTGCATCTGGAAATCCGGAAAGCTCTCGAATTTAGTTTGCCTGAGTAGGAGAGCGACGCATGGTTGCGTGGGGCCGGGATCAGAGACTAAGTAAAGCCACTGCAGGGGTATAAACAGGAAGGGGGTTAATAGAGGGATGGGGGGCCGACGACAGCCTGGGAGGCTGGAGCTGTGGGCTCTGGCTGGGCCCTCAGGAGTGACCCCAGGATGACGGGACAGGACCCCGAGGCCACCGCCGCCGGGAGCGCTGGGTGCAAGCATGCCCTGCCCCAGCCGTGACCCTGGGTGTCTTCTGCCGCCCTGTGTCTCTGGAGGGGGTCCACCTGCTGGCACCTGCTCCACGGCCAGAGTCCAGCTCTGCCACCAGAGGGGAGGGGGTCAGGTGGGCCCATCCGGCGACCCCGCCATGGGCAACACGGGAGGAAGCCGGGGAGGTGCAGGAACGCAACAGAAGGAGGAAGAACCCCCGCCGTGATCCACCTGCGGGGGCACAGCCTCCAGCGTCCTCCATGCATGCATTTCCAGAGAGCTACAAACTGGTCAAGGTCCTGCAGTGCCCTTGGCCCCTTGAAGGGTTCTGGGAGACAGATCCAAGTGTTTTTCCCCAGCTCGTTGCACTTTCATCTGAAAGCGGACTCTTCACGAATGGTGGAGCAATGGCCCGAGTGTAGACACCCCACTCGTAAGTACCCGTGTCCTGCCCGTGTGTGTCTGGACTGTTTCTCTGTTAATTTCCCACACAGCACGACACCACACACCTTTGTTTGCATCAGGGGCTCTCTGTCCGCTTCTGAATTCCCGCTTTAAAAAAGCTTTCCCTGGGTGCCTGGGTGGCTCAGTAGGTTAAACCTCTGCCTTCAGCTCAGGTCATGATCCCAGGGTCCTGGGATCAAGCCCTGCATCGGGCTCTCTGCTCAGTGGGGAGCCTGCTTCCTCCTCTCTCTGCCTGCCTCTCTGCCTACTTGTGATCTCTGTCAAATAAATAAATAAATACAATCTTAAAAAAAAAAAAAAAGGGCTTTCCCCATTATGGAAAATTCAGGGAGGCTGGAAATAGAAGGGGAAAGAATCTCCCAGAATTCCTCCCCACCTGAGAGACCCTGGGCACCGGGGGGTTTAGATCCTGTCGGCTTCTTTGCATAAAGCATCTGCACAGACACACAGGCCGCTTGTCACCCGCGTGTCTGCCCCCTCCGTCCCCTTGGTCTGTGATGGGCTGCCCGGAGCCATGAGCCGCTTCCTTCCATTCATCACCGTGCTCTGCCCCCTGCCCTCCCCCTGCACACGGTGCCTCTCCCCCAGCTTCCCGCTGCTTCCTTAGGGCCCTTCCCGAGAGAGCAATTAGTGGGTCAAAAGGTAAGAGTGTCCTCCCCATTCCCTGTTTCACCACCGCCCCCCCCCCCCCCCCCCCCCCCCCCCCCCCCCCCCCCCCCCCCCCCCCCCCCCCCCCCCCCGCCCCGCAAGCCTCGGCACGTTCTCTAGAAGAGTCTGTTCTCGGTTTCTCTCTTCCCTGCTCTTTGCTCGTTAATTTTGTTTCTTCGATTCCACCCGTGAGTGAGATCCTATGGTATCTGTCTTTTCTCTGACTGCTCATCTCACTAAGCATTATACCCTCTAGCTCCAAACACGTCCTTGCAAAGGACACCATTTCATTCCTTTTTATAAGGCTCAGTAATATTCCATCGCACGCTCTGACGGAGCGCACTTGTCGCGATGAGGACACTACACTGTATGCCCCCAACTAACCTGACACCGCGGAGCAAAAAAGGAACACGTTACACTTACACACACACACCCACCAAGCATTTCCGCAGAGTCTTCGGCGCAGACGGCCAATTTCCCCTCCTTTTTAACCACCTGCATTTCTGTCCAACTTACAAGGGGAATCGCATACGTTTCGGTATAGTAGCAAACCCTCGATGGTGCCTGCTGTGTGCCGGGCACGGTTCTGGGAGATCTTGTTTACCGATACAGAGCTGGGTCATCACATGGACGGGCCGAACGTTTTCTTAGCTAGGCCCGTACAGAGAGACATTTAAGCTGTTTCCAATCTTTTGCTCCTACCAACAAAGCTGCCATGAATATCCTTGCACGTGGGTCATTTCCAGATATGTGTGTATCTATAGGCTAAATCCCTGGGGGTACAATCACTGGTCCAAGAGAAGGTACATTTTAATAGGTCATTTGATGGATTCTCCTTCCTACCCGTCCTTCCATAAAGGCTGTAGTGACTTAACATTATTTTTATTTCCCCTGATTGCCAGCAAGCCCAAGCATCACTGCATGTTCTGTACCGTTTGTATTTCCTCTTCTGTTGGCTCAAATCCTAGACTCTTTGTCATTTTGTTATTGGTCTCTAGTAGTTCTTTATATATTCTGGATCTTTTTTTTTTCTTTCCTTTTTTTTTTCTTTCTAATATTTTATTTATTTGACAGACAGAGATCACAAGTAGGCAGAGAGGCAGGCAGAGAGAGAGGAAGAGAAGCAGGTCTCCTGCTGAGCAGAGAGCCCGATGTGGGGCTCGATCCCAGGATGCTGGGATCATGACCTGAGCTGAAGGCAAAGGCTTAACCCACTGAGCCACCCAGGCGCCCCTATATATTCTGGATCTTAAGCATCATAGATGTTAGGAACATTTCTCTCACTTTGCTGCTTTCTTTTGGCTTTGTTTTTGGTGGCTTTACTCAACATTTTGAATTTTTTTTTTGGTGGTCAAAGCTCTCTCCCGTTATGATCCCTGAAAATGCCTTCCCTGATCCAAGGCATTAAAAATAGGGAAATAGGGACGCCTGGGTGGCTCAGTTGGTTGGACGACTGCCTTCGGCTCAGGTCATGATCCCAGAGACCTGGGATCGAGTCCCGCATCGGGCTCCCAGCTCCACAGGGAGTCTGCTTCTCCCTCTGACCTTCTCCTCGCTCATGCTCTCTCACTGCCTCTCTCTCAAATAAATAAATAAAATCTTTAAAAAAAAATAGGGAAATAAGGGGATGGGTTAAGCATCAGCCTTCAGCTCAGGTCATGATCTCAGGGTCCTGGGATGGAGCCCCGCATTTCTGCTCAGCGGGGAGCCTACTTCCCACCTCTCTCTCTGCCTGCCTCTCTGCCTACTTGTGATCTCTGTCAAATAAGTAAATAAAATCTTTAAAAAAGAATAGGGAAATAACTGGTTTATGGGAGAAAATAACTCAGAGCTGCTCCCACCCACTGCTCAGCCACATCTCCTTAGAACATTACAGCTTGTCAGGACTGTTCCTGACAAGTCCTCTTTTTCATGTTAAAACATAAATGAATGTCCCACTGGCAAGAAACAGTTTTTATTTGTGTGCGTGCATGCGCACGGGTAGGGAGGTGCTAAAACGGAAGCTATCCAGCATCTGCCAAAAAGATCCAAGCAGCCCTTGGGCTCGGACCCTCTAAAACCGCTCTATGGGGTGAGTCTGAAGGACCCTGCCCAAGGAAGGGAGAAAACTCAACACCCAGATACGGCCTCCAGGGCATTTGTCCAAACTGAGAAGTTCTTATTACCCGCCGGTCACCCAGGGAACTACATCTGCTCTGAAATGTGCACAGAAACTCCAGGTGGGGCTGTAGCCTGGCCATTCTCACAACAGCAGGAAATAAGGCTCCCGGACACCTTACTTTTCACCCATCAGACCCGCCCAAATTAAAAAGATTGATGAGGCTCCCCTGGGGCGAGGCCTTGGGGAGAGGGGCACCTCCAGCTGCCCCGAGGGGACTTCGTACTTGAATTTCACAGCAGCTTTCAAGATGCAAGGTGTGTACGCATTGCTCAACAACCTTTTAAAAGTTTTTCTTGAAGCGTAACACACAGAAAAGGGCACAGATGGTAAGGGAATGGCTTGGTGAATTTCCGCAGAACACGAAACACGCCCGGGCCACCAGCATCCAGACAAACAAACCAGGGTCACCCCGGGCCCCCGTGGGCCACCAGCATCCTGAACCCGCAAACTGTCGCCTAGCCTTGCCCCTTCTAGAACCTTGTAAGAATGTTCTCTCTCGTGTCTGGCTTCTTTGGCTAACATCCTGGTGCATGGAGCTGTGTGGTTTACTCATTCTGTCGTGGGAATTCATCACACTTTGTTTAGTCTGTTCTTTTGTTGACATGCGGCTGGCTGGGTTAATGCCTCTGCGAATACACAGTCCGTGTGGCTCTGGGTGAGCCCATCCGTGCCCTTCTGCGGAGTTCGCGCCCGGGAGTGGCGTCGCAGGGTCACGGGACACGCACGGGTTCGGTGATGGTAGATTTTTTGCAGTTGTCTTCCAAAGTCGTCGTACCAGTGTGTGCTCCTACTAGCCATGCGTGAGACCTTCCGTTAGCTATGCAGATGACATTTATTGTGTATTTACTGCATTGTATTTGCATTTTCCACGATGGCTCATGGTGTCGAGTATCTTTTCATGGGCTTATTGGCCATTTGTTTATCTACTTTTGGTCATTTACTTTTTTTAAGATTTTCTTTATTTGACAGATAGAGATCAGGAGTAGGCAGAGAGGCAGGCACAGAGAGAGGAGGAAGCAGGCTCCCCGCTGAGCAGAGAGCCTGATGTGGGGCTCAGTCCCAGAACCTTGGGATCATGCCCGAGCCAAAGACAGAGGCTTTAACCTACTGAGCCACCCGGGCGCCCCTACTTTTTGTCATTTATATCCAATATTTTGACTCTTATAAAGGAATTATCTTACCGATTTGGAGTTCTTTATATTATATATATAGTTTACAGGGAGCCTGATGGCTCAGTAGGTAGAGTGGGTGGGTCTTGATCTTGGGGCTGGGAATTCGAGCCCCAGCTTGGGTGTAGAGTTTACTTAATAATAAATTTTTTAAAAATACATGGTTTATTTATATAATATATATAGTCCTTTATAGAATATACATGTCATGCATGTAGTGAATATTTCCCCCAAGTCAATACCTGGTTTTTCGATTTCTTCCACCCTATGACCTCATTTTACCTGGGTTGTCTGTCAAGATCCCATCTCCAAATAAGGTAAGGTCACATTCATAGGTCCTGGAATTAGGACTTGAGTATGTCTTTTTGGGGGACACAACCCAACTCATATGACCGCCTCCCTGCCCCCCTCCATAATCTACCCTCTGCACGGCAGCTTCACGCAAAGCACAAACCCGACTCTGTCCTTTTTCTGCTCAAAATCCTTCCAAGACAATGGAATAACATCCTGCCATAAAAAGGAACAAAGCATCGAGACACGCAACAACATGAAGGAACCTTGAAAGCTCTATGCTGAGTGAAAGAAGCCAGACACAAAAGTCCATACAGTGTGTGTGTGTTGGGGGGGGGGCATTTTGTTCAGGCTCTGATCTCAGAGGTTTGGGGTCGGATCTACGTAGGGATGGCACTCAGTGTGGAGTCAGCTTGAGACTCTCTCTCCCGCTGCCCCTCCCCCTCTCTAAAATAAATAAATCTTTAAAAAAAAGAAAAGACCCTATAGATTTCATTTCTATGAAATGCCCAGAACAGGCAAATCCACAGAGCTAGAAAGTGGATTAGTAGCTGCCCCGGTTTGGGAGTTGGGGTGGCGGGGGAGCAGCTGTTGAGGGTAGAAGGTTTCTTTTTTTTTTTTTTTTTTAAGATTTTATTTATTTATTTGACAGACAGAGATCACAAATAGGCAGAGAGGCAGGCAGAGAGAGAGGAAGGGAAGCAGACTCCCTGCTGAGCAGAGAGCCCAATGCGGGGCTCGATCCCAGGACCCTGGGATCATGACCTGAGCCAAAGGCAGAGGCTTTAACCCACTGAGCCACCCAGGTGCCCCGGAAGGTTTCTTTCTTAGGGGTAATGAAAATGTCGTGCAGTTGATTATGGTGATGGCTGCACAACTCTGTCACTAGACGAGAGCCATCCAACCGCACGCTTTAAATGGGACGGTTTTAAGGTTAGTCAGTTACATCTCACTGAAGCGGTTGCAAACAAAACCTCCTTCCACGGCTCCTCAGCGCCCTCTGGAGGGAGCCCGCGCTCATTGCCAGCCCCACATTCACCCGCACCCAGCGGGAATGACCCGGAGCCGCGCCGTCTCGCTGTCCTGGAAACAGAGCTCCCAGGACCCTACAAAGCCACACGCAGAGACACCGCCGTGGACTCATTCAAGGAGGCCCCCAGTTATGAAGGAGACCCGCTTAGCCACACAATCCGCCCCAGACTCAGGTAGTGACGCCCCGAGTCTCGTAATCGCACACACACGAGCTGGACCGAGGCGCGGTGTGACAGACGCCGCCGGGGACCCGGGCATTCGTGGGGGACACACGCGCGACGCGCAGGGACAGGCTCAGCCGCCGACGCCCACCCCCAGCCGCACAGGCCCGAGCCCGCCGGGCCCCACCACTCACACCGCCCCCGCCCCCCGCGGGCGCCCCGGAGACCCGGCGGGTTCCCCACCTCCCCCGGCCGAACCCAGGGCGGCCGCGGCTTCCTCACCCTAGGAAACTGGGGAGGTATTTTTAGTTACAATTAACCTCCCGCCCAATTTCCCTCCTCCCCGGTGGCACATCCAATTGGTTTAATTAGAGAGGATTCAGCGAGAGGCATTTCCAGTCGCCGAGCAGGTGGGGAAGGGGGAGGGGAGCTGCCCCTCCCCCACTCGCCCGGGTCCCGGGTTCCCCCATTCCTCCGCCCCCACCCCTACAGGCAGCGCCGGCTTCCCCTGCGGCGACCTCAGGCCTCGGCCCGGCCCCGCCCCCGCCTTGCCCTCCCCCACCTGCCCTCTAAGTGGGGCCGGGAAGTCCTTCCTGCTTTGTAGCCCTCGTCCAACCCACTTCAGTCCCGCGGAGTCTGGCGGGAGATAAACACGATTCCGAGTCACCAAAATCATATCTAACATAGAGAATAGGTCATGCTGGGTCCTTTCAAAACACAGACTCTTAGAGTTCCAATTTTTTTAAAAAATACGAGGCCGCGCGGGCGGAATGGTTAGCCCACGGGCTTCAGGACGCCGGTCTGAATGGAGACCCACACTCTCCAGCTGTGTGACTCTGGGCCTCAGTCTCCTCATCCGGGAAATGGGAACAGCGATCGCACTTCCCTAGTCGTAAGGGTGAACCAGGTGAGTGGGTGTGGAGCCCCTCAGAGCCTGGCCCTCAGCGCGCCGCAGCTAACTCCCACCCCGACTCTGCTCTACTATTTACGACCTCCGGTCACCTCGCAGTCTAAACCAAGTGCTCATTTGTCCCCCTTTGTGGGGGCCCCCCACACTAGGACGCCAGCTCCTGAGGACAGGGGTCTTTGCCTTGCTCACAGACGTGCCCAGAGCGCGGACTGTGGACCTCAGAGACACCCGGGGCCGAGGGAATGAGGCTCAGCTGCCTCTTGTCCCCTGGGCACTTGTGGCACGCCTGGGGCTGCCAGGACTGAGGTTCAAGCCAATAACGAAACAGGCGAATTAGTGACTGAGAGAATTCCAGGGAGGGGACGTGAGGAGGAAAAGGGAAGGGACGACGTAGGAGTGGCAGGTAGTCGGAAGAGGGGTGCCAAGGTTTGGCTGCTTCTGAATCTTTTGCCGAGGGGACTCTGAGCTGGGGAAGGTGATCCAGGGCAAAGGGAGCGCCTAGGACAGAGGCACGGAAGGGGGACTGAACTATTTGCCACAGACAAGAGTCCAAACCCAAGCAACTTACAGTTTGCACTGAGCTCCACGGTGGCTCGGGAACGAGTCGGCAGCTGACCCTTGAGTGAAGTTTGAGTCACATGCACCTTGTTGCGGAGGGGGAGGGTGTCTGTGGATCACAGGCCTCATAGGGCCTCAGTTTCCGTGTTTGCATTACGAGGTTCCAGAGGCTGCTGTGTTAGGAGGTGCATATTTGAGGGGCTCCTGGGTGGCCCTGTCCGTGGAGCCCCGGACTCTTGATTTAGGTTGGGTCAGGAGCCCCTAGCAGTCTCGCTGCCGAGTATGCTCGTCCGTCTCCCTCTGCCCTGCCCCTGCCCCGCACCTAACTCTCCCTCACATGCATGCTCTCTCTCTATAATAAAGTTTTGAAAAGATGAGTGTGTGAGTGAGTGCTGTTTGGAGGTGGGCTCTGGGGGTCTCACGCTTCCAAGCTCAGGTCTGTTCAGTCCAAGTGAGTATCACGGAGCAAAATGGGGATTTGAACCCAGGCAGGTTGGGGCTAGGGTCTGGGTTCACGACCTCCCTGCTGTGCAGCCTGGTGGTCTGTTGGCCACGCATGAGTGTTTCCAAGGACACCCTGAGGTAACTGCGTTTGTGTCCCACGGGACGGACGAAAAAAAGTCATCTCGGAGCCACAGTGTGGGAGACTGATCCAAAAGGAGCCATTTTTCTTCATCCCTCCCTGCGTCCCCATCTCTTACGCTATGAGTTTGCAGGCCCCCATCCCCGCCCTATAAGGGGTGGAGTCTCTGTCTCCTCCCTTGAATCTGGCTGGCCTTGAGATTTGTGGCCAAGAGGATGCAGCTGAGAGAACCAGGTGTCAGACCTGAGCTGGGGCCTCAGGAGGCCTTGGGCCCTTCTGTTCCTTCTTGAGGGCCAGCTGAGCCTCTGTGTGAATGAACTGGACAGCCTCCTCGTCAATGTCACTCCTGTTGCCCCTGCTGCCAGCCAGCAGAGCCCTCTTGCTGACCCATCTCTGGCCACAGATACACAGCAGAGCCTTGTCGAAGTCACATGAACTGCCCAGCAGAGCCTAGTTAGGCCAACCCATAGCATAACGAGCTAAAAGAGTTGGCCTTTTGAAGCACAAAGCTTTGGGATGGTCTGTTACACAGCAATAGCTAATTGATACAGAGTGCCTGGGGAGAGTGGGGATAAAGAGAAACAATTATTAGGACACCTGGGAGGCTCAGTCAGTTAAGTGTCTGCCTTCGACTCAGGTCATGATCTTGGGGTTCTGGGATCGAGCCTCACATCGGGCTTCCTGCTCAGCGGGGCGTCTGCCTCTTTGCCATTCCCCCTGCTTGTTTTTTCTTTCTTTTTTTTTTTTTTTTAAGATTTTATTTATTTGACACAGAGAGATCACAAGCAGACAGAGAGGCAGGCAGAGAGAGGAAGGGAAGCAGGCTCCCCGCTGAGCAGAGAGCCCGATGTGGGGCTCGATCCCAGGACCCTGAGACCATGACCTGAGCCAGAGGCAGCGCCTTAACCCACTGAGCCACCCAGGCACCCCCCTGCTTGTTTTTTCACTCTGACAAATAAATAAAATCTTTTAAAGAAAAGAGTATCAATTATTATTATAATTGGTGATTCATGAGCTTCAAATTGATAAGAATTTGAATCTTGAAAAAGACACAAGAACTCAGATCGGTGCCTTTTTGTTTTTAAAGATTTTATCATTAAAAAAAAAGTAGAAGACATCAGTGAAGGGAGGTAGGGGAGAGAAGGGGTGGGGAGTGGGCTGGCAGTTATGAGGGGACCTCTTCCAAATGTCGGATCCAGCTGACCCTCCTTCCCTGACCTCCGCAGCCCACTGCCAGTCCCTTCTCTAGCCTGGAGGCGGGGGACCCCCAGCCACCATCTTCTGAAGACTCGGGCCTGGGATCTCAGCTTGGGCTCCAGGCAGAGGTGATGGCAGAAGTGGGGCACAGGGCCTGGGGGCCTTATCTTTGTCCTTGAGAGACCCTCGAGTGGGTGCTCAGGCCCCCGTGTCCCGGTGGGGCCCCAGGGAGGTAGGCATTGCATTGGGGACCTTAGGAGGTGGGGTCCTGAAGTCAGGGGGCCAGGCGGGGACCAGAACCAGGTGTGAGCTTAGTGGTCACAGTCCGGAGGCTGGGGTCTGTGGAGAGGGGATGAGAAGCCACAGTCCAGAGGCTGGGGTCTGTGGAGAGGGGATGAGAGGCCAAGTCAGGAAGTGGGGAGAGGTTTGGTCCCACATCAGCCCCACAGTGAGAGGAGTGCACAGGGAGGGAGGGAGGGAAGAGGAATAGAAACAGAGGCAACAGAGAGAGAGACGAAAAAAGAGACAAGACCCTTAAGACCAAGAAAGAGAAAAGAAGACAAGGAGAGAGACTGGGAACCCCCTCCACCTCTTTTGAGGTCCCGTGACACTCAGACCAGGCCATACCCATCCTTGGTTGGTCGGGGCAGAGCTGAGACCCCTACCGACCTGCCAGGTCCTGGACAAATGTCCATCTCTCCTTCCTAGGCTCCATGCCTAAGCTCTCTTAGGTCTCCACTCCCATCACCCAGCCTTTCTGTTGGCCCCAAGTTCACTACTCGCCACCGAGCCTGCTGGTGCCAGCCCAGGCCAGTCCTCCTTCCCCTTCATTGGTCTGGAAGCAGTGGTGATGGGGACACAGGGCTGTCTCATAGCCTTGAGTCTGCTAAGTGCACTGGGCCTTTGCATATGCTATTCCCTCCTTTCCTGCCTCACTCCTTCTGTTTTCCTTGTCTCAGTTCCCAAATCACCTCTTCCAGGAAGTCTTCCCTGAAGCCTCCCAAGCCTGGGTCTGATACTCCCTCTGGATTCCTCCAGTTCCTGGGTTCCCTCATCCCAGCCCTGTCCACTTTGGGCATCACTGTCTGAAGACAGGTGTGTCTCCCCCACTGGACAATGAGCCCCATGAGGGCAGGGCTGGGCTGACGTGGTCACTGCTATGTCCCCAGCACAACCCAGCCCAGGGCCAGGGACACAAGTACTCAGGGAATGTGCATTAAATGAAGGAGTGTAGAGGTGTTGAACTGAAGATTCTGGACTTCACCAGAGGGCACTAGGGAGCCACAGAAGAGTTTTAACTCGGAGACAGTCAGGGTCTGATTTGTGTTGTAGAAATTGCAGGCAGCCCCTGAACCCTGGGCCTTTGCACACACTATTCCCTCTACTTTTCTGAGCTCAGTGAACCTGCACAAATGAACTCTTCTTTCTGAGCATCAATTTTTCTCATCTGTAACACAAAAATAATAATTTCTCCCTGTTGGGGGTTTTTTATGAAGACTAAGTGGGAAGATGCTCTAAAGTCTTAAGACCTTGCCCCTCCCTCTTCTCCCCAGTGGACTCCTATTCATCCTTCAATGCCCTACCCAGGAGTTACTTCCTCTCTTAAGTCTTTCCTGCTATCTCAGGGACAGGTGACATCTCCCTCCTCCGAGCAAGCTCTGTATTGTCCCACCTGTTGCTCTGGACCGTCATTCCTTTCTGATGTTCACTTCCTCCAAAGCTCAAATTTTCTCAAGAGCAGGACCCTGTCTGAGACTGGTCAGGATCCGGAAGAGGGTTTCATGACTGCTGGAGGCGTGTGAATGGATGGGTGTGCGGATGACTGGGTGGGCAGGTGGGCGGGTGAAGCTTTGGAGGGGGGCGGATCAGTGTGGACGCGGGTGGAAGACTGGGTTGATATATTTGCTGGTTGGAGGACAGGTGGTGGACGGAGGCATGGGTGGCTCATGGGTGGGCGGCTGGATCAGTGTGGAGGGGGATGGCTGACTGGCTGGGTGGGCGGACAGAGGACTACGGAGTGAGTGGATGTGTGTTTGCATGGAGAGTGGGTAGGTGGATGATTGATGGATGGACACACGTACAGATGAATGAATGAATGGGTGGGTGGATGAACCATCTTCCCACTGAGCCCTGCAGACCCATGCGGACCCCCTCCAGGTGGGCCCCGTATTGGAATCTGGAGGGCTTACTGAGCTTTGAGATTACACAACCCCCAACCCAGAACCCCGAGACATCGGACACTCACACTTGTCCTGAATCTATAGATAATGCCACTCTCCTTCTAAGTTCAAACTCATTCCCATAGACCCTGGAAGACAAAAGAGGAGGGTTGTGCGTCTTCCCCGACTTTCCCATATGCCTCCAATCCCTCCCACCTTCTCCCTCCCCGGGGATCCCTCTATCAAGATAGACTGAGTCATCATTTAAGAAAGTACTAGACCTGGGACGCCTGGGTGGCTCAGTCCGATGAGCCTCTGATTCTTGGTTTCAGCCCAGGTCCCGATCTCAGGGTTGTGAGATCGAGCCCCACATTGGGCTCTGTGCTCCACGCAGGGTCCATTTATCCCTCTTCCTCTGGTGCTCCATGCCTACTCCACCCCCACTCTGCACACAAGCATTTGTGTGTGTGTGTCTGTGTGTGTGCACACATGCATGCGTGTGTGCTCTCTCTCTCTCTCTCAAATAAAATAAATAAAATCTTTTAAAAAAAAGGTACTAGTCCTTTAAGTAGAACCTTCCAGTGGATGGGCAGAGCCTGGAAGAAACAAGCTCAGCTAAGACGTGGGCTCCAGGAAATCTGTGACGGTCCCTCCAGCTCCACTGTTATGCAAATGAATCACTGGATTATTCATGTACTGAGTCCCAGAAGGTGGGACATCTTCATTGAGAGGAGGGGCCTGGTGTGCTGGGGGCAGGGCTAGTTAAGGGGCGGGGACTTACCTGGAGGCCTGACAGTCACGTGTGGCTGAGCTTCCGTGTAGCCCCCCATGGGCTGGCCCTCTGGGCTGAAGGCTGCACTCTGCCCTGGGAAGGAGGTTGAGGGGTGCAGGCTGAGCCCCGGGATATGCGGGTCCCAGCTTTGATACTCCCCGGGGGAACATTAGGCCCTCTCTCCCCATTTTCTCCCTGTACCTGTGCGGTTGGATTGATCGATCATTGGTTGCACGATGCGTCTCCGGGCGTTAATGAACCTGGGAGGGGGTTGTGGAAACCGAGGAGGGTGTAAAGAGGGAGTAGGAGAGAGGCCAAAATGAACACATGGAGACGGAGCTGGAAAGAGGACAGGATAGAGAAGGGGAGAGGAGAGGCTCTGGGGGGCTTCGGGGCCTCCTTCAGCACCATGGACAGCGCCCGGCCTCCCACCTGGCTGGCCTAGGGACTCACAGGAACCTCCTGGGTCACTCACCAGTTGTTGACTTGCAGGATCGTGAGCCCCGTGTCCTGCGCCAGCTGCTTCTTCTGCTCCTCCGAGGGGTATGGGTGCTGTGACCACCAGCAGAGAGTCACCCTGCCTGCCCAGCTGCCATCTGACCTCCAGGGCCTGGCCCCATGGGGATGGTGAGCCCAGGCTGGGGCAGGGCCCAGAGACTCAGCTTGTCTAAGCCGCTCCAGGCTTCCCCGGGGTCCAGTGGAGGGAAGCGGAGCCAAGCTTCGGGCAATTATGCTTGCGGGTGCCCCCGCCTCTTCTAGCAATTAGAGGCTAATTGGCCAGCTCTCATTAGGGAGACCAAAGCTCAGGGTGGGGGCTCCAACACCAGAAGGGAGGCAAAGCCCAGCACGGGCCCTGTCTGAGTCTCTATCAGGGTCCTGGTGCATGTCTCTCAGTGCATGTCTCTTGCTGTCCTGGTCTCAGTCCCTCTGGGACTCAGTCTCTCCCTGACTCTCTTCCTGTATTTTCCCGGCTCCCCTCACAAGGCAGCATGTTGCACTGAAGAAGCCCAAACTGCCCATATCTGAATCCACGTCTGGCTAGGAGACCTCTGGGCTCCTCGCTTGCAGAATGGAACCTCCCAGCCCCATCCTCATAGGCTCTGGTGATTGGTGGGGTGGATGTGAATGGCCGGTGGGTTGGGGGCAGGACTGAGTGAGTTCAAAGCTCTAGTGGCACCTGGCAGGCAGCTAGCGCTCACGGATGCTTGCTCGTGTCAAGACCCTCCCCTTGAAATTCACCCTCTGTATCTCCCCCGAGACTCAGTCTCCCATCTCTGGGTCTCTCTTGGGGCCTCAGTCTCTGTGCCATCCTTCTCCTTCTCTCTCCATGCCTACCCTGCACCCGGGCCCCAGGGTTCTCACCGAGAGGTGCTGGAACAGCCAGGCTCTCATGATGTTAGTAGCCACCTTGGGGAAGATCCCCCTCTTCTTATTCCGCCGCCGCTCCTGGTCCAGCTCCTCATCCTCTCCCCCGGAACTGGGAGAGGCCACGCTTGTGTCTAGTCCATCTCCTGAGGGAGGACAGGCAAGCTGTGTTTGTGGGCAGTGAGCAGGGAGAGCAGAGGGACCCAGAACCCTCACCCGAGAGATCACTCCACACCCCTGTTGTCCTTGCGCCTCTGGAAGTCCTACTTGCTGTCTAACTTCAATCCTCAGACCGACTCCCACATTTCCCCTCCACCTCCCAGCCTTCTTACCTTGGTCACTGGAGTTGTCCCCACTCTGGGAGGCTAGGCCCCCACTGGATGGACCCGGGGTCCCCAAATGTACAGACCCGCTGTCCTCATGGTCTCTAATCCATGTATTATTCTGGAAAACAAGAGCTGAAGGTCAGTGCCAAGGCTTGGGTGCCCTATAGCACAGTGACTGAGACCATGGGCTCTGGAGCTGGGACACCTGAATGTAAATCCTGTCCCTGCCTTTTTCCTGGCTGTGTGGCCTTGGGCGAGTTGCTTCACTTCTCTGTGCCTCTGTTTCCTTAACTGGAAAACAGAAGACAACAACTGTCCCCACCTCACAGAGCGTGGAAAGGACTTGGTGAGTTCATTCGCATAAAGACACACAGCAGTCGCCCCATAAACAGGAGCTTACATATTCCACAGCACCTTAGCTGAAATCCTAGATGGCCAGCAGTGTTTCAGAATTTAGAACTTTCCACATTTTAATTTTTTTAAATTTATTTTTAAAAGTAACCTTCAACTCACGACCCCAAGATCCAGAGTCACAGCTCTATTGCCTGAGCCAGCTGGGTGCCCCTAGAACTGTTCCCCTTTGTAGACACTAAATCTGCCCACACACTGTGTATTTCATGACACCCCCAGCAGGGTCTGGGGCTTAACCTCCTCATCAGACTCATTAACATTTCTGCAGCAAAATGGATGAATATTTAACTAAGTGGAATAAATAAAGTCTATAAATAGCCTCTCATTAGTTCAGGTCAGACTTTGCTGCCAAATGAGTTTGCACTAAACTTAGGGGGGATAAAAAGCAACTTCTGGTTTTCAGACATGGGGTGGGGAGGTGTCTCTGAATTGCAGATGGGGGGAGGGTTCAGGCTGTGCTTTATCTAGACTCTGATACACTTTGAAGAACTGGACAATGCATTAGATCAGCCCTTGGCTCCAGCTCTGTGGCCCAGGTGGCTGACCTACCAGCACACACTGTGTCAAACCCTCTTTGTCATTCAGTTTAAGGTTCAGCTCGATTGCTGGGAGGCAGAGACTGGGTGGGTTACAGCTCTTATTGAATCCCAGGGTACCCCACCTGCCCTGATTGCCCTGGACCCTGTTCGCAGCTTTGTAAGCAGCCCCCCCACTCCTACCCCCATCCCCCCGCAGCCTGCCATGGCCCACCACGAGT
Source organism: Mellivora capensis (assembly GCA_004024625.1). Taxonomy (NCBI): domain Eukaryota; kingdom Metazoa; phylum Chordata; class Mammalia; order Carnivora; family Mustelidae; genus Mellivora; species Mellivora capensis. Next base: position 168,714 of record PISX010000417.1, on the reverse strand, counting down.
ATATCATCTGTATCCTGGGGGGGCCGGGGTGGAGATACCACAGCTCAGAGGTTTCCCCGGGTGTGGCATGTCTGTGTGGAACTGTGTATTTGAGTGCATGGTAGACGGGTGTGCAAACTGTTGGATCATCAGTCCTAAGTCTTTTGATCTTGGCTGCAGAGGTTGCTGGGGCTCTTCTAGCGCTGGGTCTGATGGGACGCTGTGGGTGCGTGTCCACAGCGGTGTGCCTGAAGCTGCCTTGAGACTGTGGTATGGCCCGTGTCCGTGCGCTCACGCCTATGTCCCTCTCTGAGATGGCCTCGTGTACCTCCCTGAGATCATGAGGCCACGGTGTCCTAAGTTTGCGTCTGTTTTTCAAGAGATGGGTTGTCTTCTCTATGAGACGGTGTGTGTGGTTACCACACGCGTGGAGTCGTGACTACACCGGGCTGGATGACTGCCACGGGTGTGTATTGGCGGCGCTACGAAAATGAGGAATACCGCCAGGCCTCTGAGTGGGGCTCTCGCTGCGCATGTGCAGGCCGTGGGTTGTGCGGCAGAGGGTCCTCGAGGCCCGTCTGTGACTGCCGTGGACAGCCTGCCCGCGTCTGTGCCGGGGCACGGCCATGCACCTGTATCTGGGGGCAGGTGTGACCCCCTTGCGGGGGTGGTCCGGGTCGGGCTCTGCGCTGCTCTTACGTGACTGCCAACAAAACGGGTCCATCGCCACCAGGCGCGGCACGGAGCGTGGGTACCTGCTGCGGTCCAGCTGTCATGTGGTGAAGGTGGCACGTGTCTGCGTGTGCACAGGCCCGGCACTCGCGCCGCGCTGGGTCTAAGTGCGGCGGTGTCCGAGTCTGGGTGGCAGGATCTGGGGCCGTTTGGCTCCGTCTCCGTCGTGGTGGCTGTTGCTCTAGAAGTGCGGGTCTCGCTCGGGGTGTGCGGCGTATGACGCTGCTCTGCGGCTGGGACGCGTGTGTCTGAATAGGTGGCATATGTGCTCATCTAGCCGCGAGCGAGAACGGCGGGAACTGAGTTTGCGTGGCTGCGTGCGAGACTGTGTGGGTACAACTGAGTCTACGTGTACGCGTGTGTGCGCATGCGCTGCCATCCGGGTGTGTCCTGGTCTGCGCAGCCGCTCTTGCATCGTGGGCGCATGCCCCGTGGTCAGGCGTGGCTGGCTGAGGCTGGGGGGTGGGGGCGCCCTCACGCTGTAGCCTGGCTGTGTCCGCTCTCGGCTATGGTTGCGGGGTGATGCCTGGTGCCCCATCCCCGGCCCACCTGATCCGGGAGGCTGGGGCAGGAGGCCGGGTAGTCCTCGAGGTCCTCCCTGCAGACGCCATCCCGATCCTCGATGACCAGGTCGATGGGCATCTTTCCCTTGAGGCAGGTGATGTAGCGGTGACAGAAGTTGTCGCACAGGTCGTGGACCTGAAGGGGCACCGGGGTACTGGGGGGGCCACCCGGGAGCCAGGGCTGGGGTGTACAGGGATGGGGCAGCATTCTGCTCCAACTCCAGTGGGCAGAGGGCCTGAAGGAGGGGTGGAAGGGGTGAGAAGGGGAGGGATGGGGGAAAAGTGAGGGTGTGAGGGGAAGTGAGAAGCACTCACCTTCTCCAGCTCCAGCAGGTGGAAACGGAGCACCTGGATGGCCTGTATCATCTGAAAACGTGAGACAGGAAGAGACAGAGCAGGGGAGAGAGGGAGGGAGGGACGGAAGGAGGGGAGGGGGAGGGGAAGAGAGAGAGAGAAAGAGAGAAGGACAAGAGGAGGAGGAGGAAAAGAAGGAGGAGGAGGGAGGAGAAAGGGGAGAAAAGGAGAGAGAGAGAAGAACAGAAAGAGTGAGATAGAATGACAAAGACAGAGGACAGGCAGAGAGGGATAGAACCACAGGGTCAGAGAGCAACAGGGAACAGAGACAGAGACCCAGAATTAAGGAAAGATGAAATGCCAGAGAGTCAGAGACAGAGAAAGAGAAGCAAGAGGTGGAAGAGACGGGAAAGGATCCATCGCAAGAGAAGTGAATGAATGTCTGCTGTAATAAAAATACCCCATCTTTTGCCTGCTTGCCCCTTGCTCCATTTCCCACCCTCTGACTGTAAACTACATTTCCCAGACCCCTTTGCCAAAGGGGTCACCCAATAGGAAGCCCTGGCCGGAGCTGGAAAGCAAAAAAAGGGAGAAGCCAGGGTATTTCTCCTTCTCTCTCCCTCTCTTCTCTCCTTTGCCCTTTGCAGCCGAGTCCCTGCACTCATCTCGGCATGGGCTCTGTTGTCCTGGCTGATAGAAGAGCTAACGCCTATCCGGTCTCTGTTCTGTGCCAGGCACCATTCTAAGTGCTCAACTCTTGTTAGCTCATTATATTCTCACAACAGCCCTATGAGATAGGAATAGCTACTAGCTACAGATGAGGAAACCGAGGCACAGGGAGATTCAGCTCCTTGTCCTGGTTCACAGAACTAGTGAGTGGCAGAGCTCCAATTTGAACTCGGGCCATCAGTCCCAGTTCTCAAACTCTAGGCTATACTCATTGTAAAGTGGCAGTAATTATCATTGTTTGAGAAAGTGGGTCAGGTGACCTCCTGTCTGCTCCCATAACCAACCCCAGGGCTATGGAGGGTGGGACAGGAGACCCCTGCGGAGGAAGGGGCATTGGGAGGAGGGCAGAGATCTCACCAGATTGTCCAGCTCCGGGTTGGAGGAGAAGAGGGGCCTCTCAGAGCGGACCTGGGAGGAACAGAGAGACCAGGGAGGGTGCGTCCTGTCTCCTGCCCACCCCTCCTCGCTGGTTCTCCTGGCGCACAGCAGATGGGGATGCCCACCTGCTTGGCAAAGGCAGCAATGTCCTCATTGAAGGAATCAGAGGAGCATACGTCACCACTTGGAGGTGTGCCCAGCCCAGGCCCGGCCCCATCCCGGGGTGAGCATGTGGCCAATTCACATTTCTCAAAGACCAGGGCCAGCAGCGGGAAGAGCGGGTGTCTGGGGAAGCAGGACAGAAAGTTCATGAGGGGAAAGCAGGGGACAGGCAGAAGATGGAAGCACCTGGGAGGGGACAGAAGACCCGGGGAAGAGATGGAAAGACCAAGACAGAACATGAGAGTCAGAAACTCAAAGAAAGGGGCCCGCATCCCAAGACCCCACAGAGCCTTCAGTCCTGTCCCCACTCACCCGTAGATCTCATCCTTCTCCCTCCTCAGGCCATCACTGTCCAAGCCCAGGGGCTGGGGTTGGGGAGGCCGGTGGGGGCCATAGGGCCCGGGGGCTCTCGGTGCCGAGGGCACTGCCTCTGAGAAGCCAGCCAGGGCTGCAGTGCTGTCCACGATGCCTGGGTAGTGGGGCAGCTCATCATACTGGGGGGAGGCAAGAGGGGGAGAGCACCAGGGAGGCATCAGGAAACCTCCCTACCTGGGCACCCAGGAGATGTCCCTCCCTGTCTCCCCGAACCAGCCCTTTCGCTCTCTGGGTCTGTGTTCTGCCACCTTTAGACCATGGATGTCCCATGGAGCTGCCTGGGTGGGTCTGAGAGCCCTGTGCCATGGTCTTCTCTTATACCCCTGGCCTGTGAAAAATGTTCCACCAGGGATTCTTGATGTGTGGGCAGGAGGGTCCAGAGGAGAGAGACTGACCCAGGTCTCAGGTCTGAGGTTCAGGGATCAGCTGATGGTAACTCCCAGCTCCTCCCAGAGCAAGAAGGGGAGAGAGCCATGGGGAGATAGCCATGGACAGATTCAGAGAGAGACTAGGAACAAGACACAGAGATACAAGTGACAGACAGAGGGGAGGAAAGAGCGGGATGGAGGAGAGAAAATACAGGAGAGAGATACTTACTCACGGGAGACTTCTCATAAAAGCAGCACAGCCAGTCATTTATGCATAAATGTCTCTACACTGTCCCCCCCACACACACCCTGTCAATTTCATCCCACTGTTGTCAAATAGGCACATCTGACTCTGCCTTAACAACCTGTCACACCCCACTCACCATGTGAATCCGCCCCCTCCCACCCCCCCGAACTAAACACCAGACACAGCAAGGAAGGAATGAGTGGGTGAATGAATGAATGAGGCATTTAGCGCATGCGTGAATGACTGAGCGAGGTATTTAGAGTGAGGTATTTAGCGCATGCGTGAATGAATGAATGAGACATACAGCACGGCACCTGGCACACATTTCATAAACACTTGTTGAACCAAAGTGTAAGCCCGCACAAACTCACAACCCACTTGTGTGATCCACCCCAAAGTGAACCACTGTCATCACAAAAGCACACACCCTGAGGAGGCCAGAGGGGCCTTAATCCACAGGGCCAAACCCTCTCCTTGGACTCGAGGAAAACAGGCTCAAAGAGTCAAAGAGACTCAAACAGAAGGATGCAGACATTCCTCCCCTGGGTAGCCCTGGCCCCTGCCCCTGGCGGGTGTGTGCCAAGGGCTCTGTGTGTGTGTGTGTCCCTCTCGCCATCTCTTTCTCTTCCTCCTCTCCTAACTTCTCCTGAGCCCCGAAGTTGAATCCAACTGTTCCTAAGATGTGCAATGGGGCCCTCACAGCCTGCCATGCTCCCACCCCCTCCACCCCCAAAGGTGCATACTCACCTCCTCGCCTGATCCCCTCTGATTGCCCCATCCCCAGGACCACAGAAGAGAGAATCGCTCGGCCCAGCCTGGTGAGAACCCACTCCCCAGTACTGTCCCCACCCCTAATCCTCAGGAAGACTTGGAACTAAAGTAGACCGGGGAGGAGGACTGGGGAGGGCAGAAGAGGAAGGAGGGTGTAGGAGAAAGAACCTGAGATGGAGCGGGAGACTCAGGGGTGGAGAGAGGGGGGAGACCCGGGGATAGACAGAGGAGGAGATCCAGGGGTGGAGAGAGGGAGACACCCGGAGCAGAGACAGAGGAGATCCGGGGATAGAGAGAGGCGGAGACCCGGAGCAGAGACAGGAGAGACCAGGACAGAGAGGGGAGGCAGAGAAAGAGGGGGAGGAGAGGGCGGGACGGGCTGACAGGGGCCAGAGAGCCGGAGCGGGGGCGACGGAGGAACAGGGTGCGCGGCCCGGCTGGGATGCGGGGTGCCCACCCTCAGACCTACCCTCCGGGCCATGGGCTGATGCCGGCGGCAGCTCCCGGGTCCCTCCAGGGCCTGGCCGGCAGGGCGGGCGCAGCCCGGGGCAGCGGCCCCCGACGGGCCGCGGTGCGGACGCCAGGGGGTGGGGCAGGAGCCCGGGAGCCCGGCCCCCCCACCCCCGCCGCCGTCAGTGGCCGGCGCCCGGCAGCGCGGAGGCTGCGCGCATGGACCCCCGGCGCCCTCCCCCCGCGGGGGTCAGGGCGAGGGGCTCATGACGACGGGGGCAGGGGTGAGCGGGGGGCAGGCCCCCAGTCCTTCCCCACCCCGCCCCCGGGGTCCCGGGAGGATCGGGGCGGCCCGCGGCCGACGGACCCGGACACTGGGGAGACCGGGCTGGTGGTGGTGGGAGACTGGGAGAGGGCGCGGGCAGGCAAATGGAGGGGGGCAGGGGCGGCGGGGGGTCCTGGCGGCAGCGGGCCAGAGGGCGGCCGGCGGCTGGGTGGCTCGGTGTCTCCCCGCCTCCCGGTCTCTCCCGGTCTCTCCCGGTCTCTCCCTCTCTCTGTGGTCACATCCGGAAGTTCCACATCGAGATGCTTAACCCGCTGTCCGCCGGTGGCTGGGCCGCGGGCGGGGCGGGCGGCCCCTCCCCCACCCACCCCCCTCCCCCTCTTCCTCCCGCGCCGCCGCCCTCGGGGCGGCCTTTGTGTCGGGGTCTCCCGGGTCCCCACCCGGGCCGCCCCTGTCCGCGCCGCCCTCTCCCCGCACCCGGCCCGGGCCTCCTCGGCCCCTAGCCCCGCAGCCGCCACAGGTCTCTGTCCGCCCTGCCCGGCCCCTGCTCCCTGGCTCCCTTTCTCTCCGGTGCGCCTCTCTTTGGCCTCTCTGTCTCTTTGTCTCTCTCCCTCTTTGTCTCTGTCTGTCTGTCTGTCTCTAGGAGACCGATGAGCAGACAGAGGAGAGAACCAGAGGCTGGAAGTAACCAAACCCCATATTTTAGTTTCTGTTCTTCTCGGAGTCCCCTAACTTCCCTCCTCTGGGAGCCAAGGATGCTCATGGGCCTGTGTCTGAGGCTGTGTGTGTGTGTGTGTGTGTGTGTGTGTCTGGTTGTGGGACGATGCAGGGTTAGTGCTGTCTCTGAATATGGTACATATTGGGGGTGTGTGTCTGCCTCAGCGTCCGGGCCTCAGACGGTGGTGTGGCAGCCCCTGAGTTGGGGGTGTGTGTGTGTGTGCACATGGGGGGGTTGCACAGGTGTGCAGGCTTGGAGGTGTTCCTGTGTCCTTCTGCCCAGTTCTGACCCCCAGCCTTTCACAAGGGTCTCCCCCACCCTGGGTTTGGGCAGTTTGTGGAATGTGCAAAGTTGAGGGAAACTATGGGCCTGCTCGCCTTCTGTCCAGGAGCAGATCCGGAGCTTTTATCTGGCTCCTGGAGGATCTGGGACCCAAACAGCTTGTGCAACTAGGGTCCTAATGAGATACAGGAGGTTTCTGCAACAAAAATTAATATTGAGGGGCACCTGAGGGGCTCAGAGGGTTGAGACCTGCCTTTGGCTCAGGCTCAAGTCATGATCTCAGAGTCCTGGGATTGAGCCCCACATCAGGCTCTCTGCTCAGTAGGGAGCCTGCTTCTCCCCCCACCCCCATCTACTTGTGACCTCTCTCTCTGGGGTCAAATAAATAAAATCTTTTTAAAAATTAATATTGAGCTCCAACTGTGTGCAGGGCAGGGTTGGGGGGGAGTGTCCTGGAGACAAAGCAGGGAGAAAAGATTAACTTCTTGGCCCCCTGGCATTTGAGTTCTCTTGGGGAGGGCTGGAGAAAGAGTAGACCAGTAAGTAAGTGCATCAGTGTAAAAATAATGCCTGGAGTTGGCAAGTGTTATGAAGCAAAGCAGAACAAAGACAGAGGAGATGATATAAGGGGATGTGGAAGGCCCTCAGAGGAGGTGACACCCGAGCAGAGACCTGAAGAAGGTGAGGGAGGGAGCCATGTGGACTTCTGAACCCAGAAGCAGAGGAACAGCAAGTGCAAAGGCCCTGGGGCAGGAATGCATCTGGTGTGTTGGAGAAACAGTGAGGAGGTCAGCAAGGGTGACCACTGCAGAGGACAGGTAGGAGAAGAGAGAGAGACACCTTGGATTCATCGTCTCTCTGGATTTTTCTACATTAGGGGTCTTTATCTTCTGGTCTGGTGCCCTCAAATTCTGGAGAGGATGTGCTGATGCACATCCTGGAGGCCTGTGAATGCTCTGAAATTGCAAATGGTGGGCTGGGTGCCTGTGTGCTCCTTTCCCAGGGAAATGGCCCCTTGTTTTCAGCCTATTGTCATAAAGGGATACTGGACCCCCAAAAGTTACCCAACCATCACTCCTGAGAGATTGTGCCAGAGAGAAGTGAGACAGAGATCCAGACGGAAGGGGGACAGCAACAGAGATCCAGAAAGAGGGGGACAGAGATCCAGAAGGAGGGGGGACAAAGTTCCAGAAAGAAAGGGACAAGGGACGGGGCGGTGGTGGCAGTGAGAGAGGGGCTAGGAGCGGAGGCAGTGTGCCCACCCCTGCTGGGCTTGCTAAGGATATTTTTATGACCCTCATAAACAGCTCTGCTCTGCGGTGATCTGCTTCTCCACCCTCCCATCATGTGGAAGCGAAACAAAACCACCCAGGGCAGCAATGAGACCACTGCAGCTAAAGCAGGAGGGACTGAGGTTAGGAGAGTAGCAGCACTTCCCAGTGGGAGAGGGCTAGGGAGCAGAGGGCTGTGAGGAGGGCAAGGACAGGCCCCAGTCCCCCTCACTCCTGGGAAGGTCCCCTCCTCTCCCAACCCAGGCTCAGCCAGTGTCATCCCAGAACCCTCCCTCCTCTGTCTCTCTCACTGGGTCACCTTCTCCCACTCTCTCACTCTGTCTCACATGGGACCTCGGGCCCTGTCTCTCTGTCCCTGACTCCACCACCAACCCTCCAGCCTGGCCATCTCTGGGTGTCCTCCAGGAACCCGGGTCCAGACCCACCTTGGCCCTTCCTCTCAGCCTGTCTCCCTATGGGTAGGATGGGCAAAGGGCCTGGGCGGGGGGAGACACGGTTAAAGCAGAGAGTGCCAGGACCCAGAGAGCCTTGGCTGACTCTGGGGCCCCCTGTGCCAGTGGGCACTGCCCTGAGGCTCTCGGGAGCAACTGTCCCTGGGGTGACGCTGGCCCTTTAAGGAAGGCGGAAGGGAGGGTAAGGGGCAGGGAGAGCCTTTCATCACTGCCACACACCCCGCCCCCCAGATAGGGGTTTTGGAGCAGAAAATTAATTTAAATCACTTTTTAATTAAAGATGCAAAGCTCTTCTGTCTGCCCCCCACAACTGCCTTCAGCTGAGGTTCAGGGTGGGAGGGCCTGGGATGTGGACGCCCAGGCTCGCTTTACATCTTGGGGGGTATGCTGAGGTCCGCTCCCCAAGCTGACTCTGAAAACAAGAAGTGTGGCCTGATGTGACAGTCCCAGTGGGGAGTGCGTGGACAGAGGGAGAGGCAACCGCGTTTTCGTTTTCGCTGGGGTGGGGCATCCCAGGGAGGCCAATGGGGGGTTGTGAATGAGAACCAGGCAAAAGCAGCGCTGGAGAGAGCCAGGGAAGGGCTGGGGGCAGATTGAGTTACAGACGGGGTGGGGGTGAGGGCGGAGAGAGAGGGAGATAGAGACTAGAGTCATCTCTGCCATTGCTCTGAGCTCAGGGGACGCCCCAGCCCCCCAAACAAGGAGGAGGGCCTCTGACTCTTGGGTATAAATCTTTTTAATTAAAGAGAGGAGCGAGATGTTGGCAAGGGGAAAGTAGGAGTGTCTGGAAAACTGATGGAGGGAGGGGAAGGAAGGAGGTCTGCAATTTTCTCACTGCCCTACCCTCCCAGCCTGTCTGTCTGTATCTCTCTCTCACAGACAGACAGACAGACACACACGCACCCCAGTCTCCCACCTCTCTCTCTCTCTGACTTCCGACCTCCTCTGCCTCGCTGAGCTGCCTTGTGTCCCAGGGGAGGGAGCAGATGGGGTCCAGGCCTGGATCCTGGCAGGTGGGGGTTGGGGGGGGATGCTCACTGACCCTGGTGTGGCCGCTTTGGTGTTTGGACCCCTGGGTGCAGGTATCGGGAGTGTGTGCCGCTCAGCATGGACACAGAACCCCCAGGTGAGCCCTGAGCACAGGAGGGGGTCTCACTCTCTAGCCCCGGGCCGGCCCAGGCCCATCAAGTCCTCTATGAGTAGCCCTGGGGGACCTTCAGGTCCTTGCAATGCAGATTACCCTCACTTGGCCGCCAACCTCTCCATGGTGGCTCTGGAGGACCTTCTCCCTCAGCTCTGTCCTCTCTGGGGCTTTGCCCACCAGGCGGCTGTGATTTCGCAGGGACCCAGGGGGGCATCCCCACGGTCAGCTCTAAATGGATGGAGTGAGCCAGGAGCTGTTCAGGGGTCCCCTGTCTTCTGTCGTGGTCCTACAAGCTCTCTGCCTCAGTTTCCCCTCTGTCAACAGCGCGGGGTTTGTCTTTCCATCTCTCCTTCCTCATCCTAGCCTTTCTGCAAGGATCTGTATCTTTGCTCAGGGGTAGGGATGAAGGGATCCTAAAAGAGGGTCCTCTGTGTCTTTTTCTGTCTTAGGTATGTGTCCATCTGTCTGTCTCTGTGTCTCTCCCTCCATCTTCTCATCTGTCTCTGTGTCTCCTTTTCTCTGGATGGTCTCTCTGTCTCCCCCTCCCCCTAGCTCATCTCTGTCTCTGGAGACTGCTGTCTCTCCGCCTTTGTGTGCCCCCCCCTTTCCTCTCCTTCTTTGTCCCCCGACCTCCCCCCTCCACCCCCCTAACCCCGTGGCCCTGGGTTTCTGCCTTCTTGTGTCTCTCCCTCACCCCCCACCCTCTGCCCAGGCCCTTCACAGATGCATCGCCCCAATCCCCAGTGCCTCCCCTGTCTGGCTCCAGGAGAGGGAAACATTTATCTTGTGGGGGGGAGGAGCCCCCCGCCCCCACCCCTCCGCCGCCTCCTGGGCCCATCCATCACCAGAGCGGAGACTCAGGCGGCTCATTTGTCACTGCCGCTTGCTGCCCCACCAAGCAATCATACCATTAGCCATGGCTCAGCAGAGGCCACCAGGACTGGCCTGACCCGGGCGGAGGAGGGGCGCTGGCCAGGACTCCCACCCCCGACCTCACTCCTGTCTTCCTGTCCCTTCCCTCCTTTTTCTTCCAGTCGGCTTTCTTCTGTGGCTTTCTTCTGCCAGCCTCACTCCACGCCTTAGTGTCTGCTTTCTGGATCTCATCTCTGCTCTTCTCTTCTCTCCCCTCCTTCTCCCCCTCCTCTCCCTCTTCCCCTCCCCCTCCCTCCTAGCCTTCTTCCCCCTCCTCCTCTCCCTCTCAGCCCCTCTGGTCCCTCTCTCCCTCTCGCACACCATACGCCTCCCTGTCTTGAGTGTGTCTGTCTGTCCATGTGTCTGTCTCTTGTCTCTCTCTCCCCATCTTTTCCTTTCTGTCTCAGTCTCTCTTTGTCTGGATGATCTCTCTATCTCTCATCCTCACTCTCCCCGGTCCCTGTGTCTCCCCCACATCTTCCTCACCCCCACCTGGCCCTGCTTTGGTCCCCCTCTGTCTGCTCCCTGGTCCACAGCTCTCTGGCACCCCGTGCCTTTAAGGGGCTCTGACCCTCTAGTACTCTCTCTGTCCCATTTGTACCATCTCCACCCCATCTCTCCCTCTCTCTCCCATCTGCTTCCACGCTGCATTTTAAAGTCTCTGCGCTCCCCTCTCCCCATCTAATTTTCCCATCTCTCCTTGGTCTTTGTCTCTGCTTTGTTCTGTGGCCCCCTCCTCTACTGACCCCAACTGCCCCTTTCAATCCATCATCCTTGACATTTCCTTCTCTCCATCTCCTGGGGAGAAAATTGCAGGCAGAGGGCAGGGGGGCAGGGAGGCCAACTATAGGGGGCGGGGAGGGCAAGAGAGCCAGGGCCTGAGGAGACACTGAGACCTGGGAAGCCCACCCCTTCTCTCCCAGCTTCAGTGCTGGGAAGGTCTCCCTGACTTTGATCCTCAGGGGGACAGCCAGGAGCCAGCCCTTCCTTGTCCCCTGGAGGGACAGCCAGGCCTCCCTTCTCAGTGCCCATGCACTTTCCCACTGGACGAGGGAGAGGGTAGGGCCGTGTGGGCCGTGGATGCCCCACTTATGCCCCTGTGACCCACCACCAGCTCCCGCACTGGCACCCGCACCCACCGGAAGTGCTGGGAGCCAAGCCCTGGAAGGCCTGCTCATCAGCAGTCCGGACTTAGTGGATAAACACCCCAATTTCCTCACCCTGAGGTAGGGCACCCTAAAGAGGATTCTGCACCATCCCTGAGCAGTCCCAGCAGGGTTGAGACCCTGTTGCCCGAAGGGGGTGACTTGCCAATCAACACATCCTTAATGCTTTCCTTCCCCCACCCCCACCCCCGGGGTCTTCTGGAATTACTTCCCAGATAAGCCACTTGCCTCCCATCCTTGCTTTGGGCCAGCTTCTGCAGAGTCCAGCCTCAGAGGGTGGCCAGGCAAGGGGCGAGGTGGATAGGCACTGAAAGTGGGCAAGGGGAGGAGAGATCCCCTGAGAATCAGATCTGTCTTTGTGGCTAGGCTGTGGTGGTGCCCAGCTTAGATGTTGCTTGTGAAGGTGTTTTTTAGATGAGATTAATATTTAAATCAGCTGACTCTAAGTAAAGTTGATAATCCTACGTAAAGTGGGAGGGCCCTACACAATCAGTTGAAGGCCTTTAGAGAAAAAGACAGATGTCCCCTGGGAAGGCTGGAACTCTACTTCCAGACTGCCTTCCAGCTTGAGCTGCAACATCACCGCCTCCCTGGGTCTCTAGCCAGCTGGACTCCCCTGCACACTTTGACCTCTCCAGCTCTCACAGTTGCATGAGCTAATTCTTTAAAATAAATCTATCTAGGGCCCCTGGGTGGCTCAGTCCTTAAACGTCTGCCTTCGTCTCAGGTCATGATCCCAGGGTCCTGGGGATCCATCCCTGCATTGGACTCCCTGCTCGGCAGAGAGCCTGCTTCTCCCTCGGCCTGGCCCCCGCCCCCCTCATTAAAAAAAAAACAAAAGGAAGAAAGGGGTTCAAGATGTTCAAGAGACACCCAGAAGATAGGGGACAAGAGGCAATGGTGAGTTAGCTCTAAAGGTAGCATATTTATTACCTTTAACTTCCCGCAGCTGCCGTTACAAGTTACCACCACCTCAGGTTTATCGTCTCACAGTGGTGGAAGCCAGCGTTCCAAAACCAGTCACTGAGCCCACAGCAAGGTGTCAGCAAGGGCCGCGCTCCCTCTGGAGGCTCCAGGGCAGAACCCGTTCCTTGCCGCTTCCAGTTTCCAGGGACTTGTGGTCCAGCTTCCGGGGGCTTGTGGTCCAGCTTCCGGGGGCTTGTGGCCCAGCTTCCGGGGACTTGTGGTCCAGCTTCCGGGGGCTTGTGGTCCAGCTTCCGGGGGCTTGTGGCTACGTGACGCTTGTCTCGAAGGGTCAGCATCCTCAGATCTCTCTGCCCCGTGCTCACACCCCACCTCCCCACCCTATGTCTAGTATCCTATCCCTCTGCCTCCTTCTTTTAAGGTTGCCTGTGACCGCATTTAGGGCTGACCAGGGTCATTCAGCGTGATAGGCCCATCTCAAGACCCTTTGTTTGATCCCACCTGCAAAATCCCACCTGAATGTCCTACAAGGTAACATTCGACAGGTCCTGTGGATGAGGGCATGGATATCTTCCGGGGGCGCTAGTATTCAGCCTGCCACAAATGGCTGCCAACAATTCTTACCCGCCCTCTAGGCTCCTGCTCCACCCATCAAAGAGGCAGCGTGGACTTCCCTGCCTGCTGAAATCCTGCAAATGGCTTGTGGTAGACATGGCCCAAGGCCCCGCAGCTTCTATTGAGGCTCCCTTGCAACCTGGTGGAGAAGTTGGTCCAACCAACTAGGGGAGGAGGGGGGCCACATGGAGAAGTAAAGTGGCCCAGCCCACAGGCAGCACCCACTGCCAGCCACAAGGGAGAGCATCTCGCACATTCCAGCCCCAGCTGAGCTCCCGAATGAATACAGCCGTGTGATGACCTCGGCCAACACGACGTGGACCAGAGGAGCCGATGTCAACGCACAGAAATGTGAGAAATAATGCAGCGTTGTTTCAAGCCACCAAATTCCAGGTGGCTTCTTACTCTGCAATAGGTGACTGATGAAACACACACACACACACACACACACACACATACACTCAGGTGGGGGGCCAACATTTGGAAACAGATAAACAGAGGGAGGGAAGATACAGATCAAGAAAGCAAAGCAGAGAGACAGAGACAAGAGAGAGGTGGAGAAGACAAGGCTTAAAAGAGAACTTTGGAAACAGAGAGTGGGGGAGAGACAACAGTGGGGAGACAAGAGGCAGAGAAGTCATCAGGAGAGTCAGGGGCTCGAAGCCCCAGCCAGGCTTTCAGAGCCAGCACCAGCCGTCAGCCCTATGAGTGCATTACCTGAGACACCAGCCCAGTCGGGCTGAGCTTTCAGATCGCTGGAGCCTCGACGGACTTCTGACTGTGGTCACGGGACAGACCCCAAGCAAAGATGCCCCAGGTCAACCCATAGAGCCCCGGGAGCCAAGCCACCCACGGAACCGTGGGAGAAGATACAACTCGTCATTTTCAGCCACTGAGTCTTGGGGTGGTTTGCTCTGTGGCCACAAACATCCAGGACAGCGAGCTTGGAGGGTCAGGGACACGTGTGGGTGAGGAGTGGGACACAGGGGAGTTGGGGGGGGTCTTAGGTGGAAGATTTAATTGGGAGAAACAGGCTAAGGACTTGGGGAACAGTTTGGGAAGATGAGGCTGGGGAAATAGGGGTTTCAGGTTTGGGGCAGTTTGGAGGGTCTGGACTGGGTCTGGCTGGGGACCTTGATCTTGGAACAGGTGACGCAAAGGGTCCGGCACCCTCTGGTGTTGACATCAGTTTCATCCCACACCCCTACTCTGATGGCTTTCAGTTTCTCAGCATCCACGCCGCATGCTCCCTCAAATGTTTCTGCAGAAGGCATTGTTCAATTCCCCTCACCATCCATTCTCCCACTTTTCCTGAAACATCTTTGGAGATTTTAAGCATGATGACTCAGGACAAAAACTACATTTTCCCACAGCAAGACGTGGCCACGTGAGTCAAGTCTGGCCACCGAGACGCGGAAGGAAGTGATAGGTGTCATTCTTGGGTCATAGCCTTACGGGGAGCAGTGGATCCCAGACAGCTCCTTCCTGCCCCAGCCTTCTGGTTGGATTGATACCACGGACATGAACCCATCCTGAGCTAAACCGATGAGGGCCACACTCTGGCTATACCAGAGCAACAAGACAGAAGAAACCTGAGATTTTATTGCCCCAGTGAAATGGTTTTGCTACTCCAGATGCGGACTGTCACACGAGAGTGAGATTATTTAACCTTATTTAACTCATTATTTTTTTGGATCTCCATTATTCACATCTAAACCCACATCTAACTACTATCAGTGAAAATATTACCGGTTGGCCTTTACAAGGGCTTAATACATGTCAGGCGCTATTCCAGTCTCTTTACACGTACTCCCTTCTTTAGCCAATTCTCGTCTCTCTTTTACAGCTGACTAAACAAGCCGGGAGAGGTTAAATGACTTGCTCAAGGGGGTACAGCCAGTGAGTGGTAGAGCTGGGATCGGAACCCAGGTCCTCTTACTCGAGGACCAACGTATTTGAGTCTTTTAAGTCTTTAACTGATCTGAAAGTCCAGTGAATGTTACAGGCCCTCTCCTAGGAAGGTGCTCCTGTAAGTGCAGTTTGCACATGAGCTCAGAAAGTTCCCGAAAGCTGTCCACCGGTCTAAGTACACGCAGACTCCAGCTTGAGAATTCTCATGCAGTCTCTTCCCTCAGCACCTGTCTGTGGTCTTGGGTGCACACAGCAGAAGGTGACTGACTGATTTCACAGAAGCCAAGTGTATGTGTCAGCTTAGGTTGGGTGATGCAGTAACAAACATCCCTCAAATCTCAGTTGAATGAAATAAAGACCTTTCCTTTCCCTTCCCTTCCCTTCCCTTCTTTCCTTCCTCTTTCTTTTCTTTCTCTCTTTCTCTCTCCCCTCCTTCCTTATTTTCCCTTCCTTCCTTCCTTCTTTTATTTTCTTTCCTTTTCTTTTCCTTCCTTCATTCCTTCGTTCGTTCGTTCCTTCCTTCCTTTCTCATAATCTCTATGTCCAACATGGAGCTCGAATCACAACCCCAAGACGAAGAGTTGGCGTGCTCTACTGATCGAGCCAGCCAGGCCTCCCAGATGTATTTCTTGATCCAGCTACAAGCCCTTCACTCTAGGACCCCAGGCTGTTAGCGCAGTCACTACGTACATTATAGCTCATCATGGCTCAAGAAAAAGAGACACGGTAGAGTGCGTACTGGCATTGGAAGCTTCCACCCAGAAGGGCCTCCTGTCACTCCTGCCTTCTTTCTTTAGCTGTGGCAAGTCACCTGGTCACTACTGAGTTCAAAGGCCTGGGAATACACAGTCTTCCCACAGGGAAGGCGAACAGAATTTAGCAAATGCTAATACAATTGACTATACGGGAACTTAAGAAAAAAAGTATGAGGGGCTTCCAGAAGCACTGAATGGCCTGGAGAGCTGGTCCTGAGGCTAAGGCTCCAGAAAAGAGCCCCAAACCTTGCCCAGGACAGACCCAACAGGGAAACCACCTCTATGGCCCCTGGCAGGTCTGGGTCTTGGATGTCATCCCAGTTTGCCCTACTGCGGGGTCCGGGACATAACCGCACCTGACCCCCAGCAAAGATGCTGCCTCTGTGCCTGTGCCCCTTCTTGCAACTAGCAAGCCAGAGGGGGCTGCTGCCGCACCAGCCTCACCAGCTACATGGATCCCCTACAGAGTCTCCTTTTGCCAGGCGGGCCTTTGGAGTTGAGGACTCCTGCTGGCGAGTCTGTTTGGGGGCACCAAAGTCACACTCTGAGTCCTAGCTGTGAAGGAGCCTGGGAAGGTGAGTTCCACGGCTCCTTTCTGGTAGATACGAACTTCCCAGGCTGGAAACGTCCCCACACATAGTGAGTGCATTTAGGAGCCAGAAATATGAGAAATTTCCACTGTGTGCTCACATTACTGAGGTCCTGAGAGAGATGGGAGTTGGCACTAGGAGGCTTCGGCCAGCCTCTGTACTCAATTCCTGTTGCTCTTGTAACCCATTACCTCCAGCTTAGGGGCCTCTAATGACACACACTTCTTCTCCTTACAGTTCTGGAGGCCAGAGGTCCGATATCAAGGTGATGGATGCTCATTCTGGAGGCTCTAGGGGAGAAGCTGGTCCCTTGTCTTCTTCAGTTTCCAGAAGTGCCTGAGCCCTTCCCCAGTACTCCAACCTCTGCTCCCCCGTCACAGGTCCTGCTGTGGCCACCCCCTCCCCCTTTCAGAAGACCTTTGTAGTTGCACTTAAGGCCCACACAGATAAGCCAGTGTCATGTCTGCCTCGTAAGATGTTGGCCTTGATCACATTGGTGATGTCCCTCTGGAACGTATCCACAGGTTCTGAGGATTAGCAAGAGGACCCGCTGGGGGACTGTTATTCAGCCTACCACCACGTGGCTTCATGGAATGCATCCAAGGGTTCTGTCCTAGGGACTCCTAGAGCCCTGGAGTGAAGTCAGGGCACTCACCCTCGCACCTCCCAACTGCCCGGCCCCACCCCATGGGTGTGGGTCTGCTTGCAAGCCCATACCAGAGCCACAGCTCTTGTGGGGGTAGCCCTCTCCATGTGGCCATCCTTTCCAGCTTCTGGAAGTCACTGTCCCCACACCTTGTCCCTCAGGCTTGGGGCGTTACTAGCTCTCAGCTCTGCCAGTCTCAGAGGCCTGCATCTACCTTTGTCCATTTCCCTACACCCGGCTGGCTTAGAGCATCCCCAGTCTCCCAGTTCCCTGCCACCTGTGTCCTACTAGAGTCCTTCCACTCACAGGTCCCAACCTGACCGCCCCCTCCTGCACCCTGTTTGGCATGTGTCCCCCACTGCCCTGCGAGCTGGGCGAGAGCACGTCCCAGGGATATTGTGGTCACCGCAGTAGCCCCAGCAGAGGGCCAGGCACAGAGCGGGCATGTACTGGATTTACAGAATTAAAGAATCTGGGGGCTAGAGGGAGAGGAAGGGATAGTCCCCATTTTGTCTCCCCGGGGTTTGGGTTTTTAGGAACCAAGTCTCAGGTGGCAAAGCAGGTGTATATGGGGTCTGCATTTCTCTGACCTTCTGGGGCTGTTCTAGGATGGCCATCCTGGTGTGTATGTGTGTGTGTGTGTGTGTGTGTGTGTGCTTGTATGTGAGTGCGTGTGTGCCATTGGGGAGGGGAGGGAGAAAGTAGGTGGAGAGAGAGAGAATATAAATTATAAAAGTGGGTAAGCTGGAAATATCTAGAAAGTATAACCTTTCCATCTGTTGTGCTCTATGTGCTTGGTGTTATCCTTAAAAAAAAAAATATATATATATATACATATATGTATATATATATAAAATTCAATAGAACCCTGCACCATTAGTCCCCATCATTATTGTTCTTGTCCCCATTTTCCAGATGAGGGAACTGAGGCACGAAGAAGGGAAATCATTGTGCTATTGCTTCCTGCCATGACAAGTAATTGAAATCACTCCCCAGCTGACTCCCTTGGAACTCCTAGCATGGGGGAAGAATCGTGACTTTGGGATGGGACGGACCTCATCTCATCCACGTCCCAAGCTCTGGGATATGGTCTCTGGAAAGCTGAGATCTTACTCATCTTCCCCAGCCCAGGCTCACCCATTTCCTTGCCTCTACCCCACTGTCTTTGTTCAGCCTGGTAAGACAGACCTCATCCTCTTCCATCACTGCCTTCCAAGCTATGAGACTTTGGGCGAGTTGCTTCCCCTCTCTGAGCCTGTTTCCACACCTGTAGAAGGGGGGTGATCCCTAGGAGGGGACTGCATGTTCTCCCTCCATTTGGCTACCTTACACTCCCTCCTCTCTCTAGACCAGCCTGACCCCTCCCCCACATCCTTCTCCGAATTGCTCTGGTCAAGTCCTAAGTCCCGAGGTCCATTCCTGCTGCTCACCTTCCTCCACCTTTCAGCCCTGTCAACCACACCCTCATTCTGGAAGCTCTTCTCTGGGCTTCAGGTGTCAGAGTCTCCTGGTTTCTCACCTACCTTTCTGGGATGTCCTTCTCCATCTGCAGGTCTCCCATGTTCCTTGTGCCCCACCCCCTCCGTGGCTTGGTGATAAGGCATTGCCAGCAGATCCCCAAATCTCTGTCCCAGATGCCCCCTGGATGTCCCCCCTCCCTGACATCTCTCTGGATGTCCCGGAGGCATCACCCTTAGCATGTACTCACCTGAATCCTGCATGTTCCCCAAACCTGGCGCCCCTAGTTATCCCCACCTTCATTCCCCAAACCCCGGAGAGACCTCACTGCTTCTGCAAGATAGTCTCCACACTGACTCCCTCCCTGTCTCCGCCCTCCACCCATCTCCCACGGAGGCTGATCTATATGCACCAAATATTAACCCCTGGCTTCCGGTTGAGTTCAGCCAATGGGGGTCGCCAGCAGGAGCCTGGTGGGTGGGAGGAGAGCCAGGTGGTGTTCACTCTCCAGACCCCTTCTCTTTTCAGTGTGGGGCGTGGGTGCCTACACTCCTGGCCTTCACTAAACCTACTACAGCTTCAAGGCTCAACAGCTTCAGGTAACTGCCACCTTCAAGCCCGGGATGGTAACTGCTCCCTCTACTGCTGGCCCCCGGGTATTGCGCCTTCCCCCAGGCTTGTTTCCCTTGACCTTGCCCGCCCCTTAATCCCTTAATAGCTTTTCCTTAAACTTTCCCTGGCTACTTCATTTGCGCCCACAACTTCATTCCTGCTAGGGCCCTGCCTGCAGGCTCTCCCTGAACACCCTCATCCAGCCTGATCCATTATCTTCTAAACCGTCCCCTTCACACCTCGATCTCCCTACTCCAGGACCCCTCCCCTGCTGCCCCAGCCTCCTCCCTGATATCGCAGCCTCCAGTCTCACAGGCTGCCAGAAGGAAAGTTTGAAAATGTAAATCAGACGTCAACTGCCTGCCCCCTCTTTAACACCTTTCCAAAGCTCCCCTTTGCTTTTGGGACAAATTCCAAGCTCCTTAGAGTGGCTGATAAGGTCTTCTGAGATCTCTCCACTCCCCGCCCCCACGCACCCCATTCCCCATTCATGCTAACCACTAGCAGGAGTATGAAAAAGCCAGTAACTCACAAGTCTGTACACCTTCACATAGGCTGTGCCCTTTTCCACACGTGCGCACACACGTACACCCACACCCCTCCTATTTCAGGACTCTGAGAAAAATCACTTGCTTTATTCAGGAAACTCCCATCAACCCCAGCTCCTCTGATCAGACAAATCTGGATCCTCTTTTGTGCTCCCAGGATGGCCAGTGAAAAGGAACATTTGTGGCTGGTGGGATGGGGGCGTGGCTAGGAAAGCTCCCGAGTGAGGCGTGGGGGCGTGGCTAGGGAAAACTGGGTGGTGAAGGGGTGTGGCCACGGGAAGCAAGTGTGGACTTTCAGTATGGCTGGTGCATGTGGGTGTCCTTTCAGAGAACGGGGGGGCATGGAAAAACCCAGAGTACCTGGTCTGTTCCACAGTGGCCCAAGTCTCAGCCAGAGACCTCATTAGCTCCCTTCTCTAGAATCCCAACTTCTCACGGGCAGGCTGTTTTTCAGGCAGAATTTCAAATTTTTATGGCAACTTTTACAGAAATCACAGAGAAGAGACAGCGACTGGTGCTGATGAGCTAGGAGTAGAGAAAAGGGAGTGGGTAACAGGTCTGGGATGTTGGGGTGATGCGCAACGGGACGACAGAACGCTAAAAACCTGTGGGAAGCAGGGTGTTACGGGAGTTGCAGGGTGATCCTCAGGGTCCCAAGCAGTGGGCAGCACATCGCACACCCCAAGTGTGTCCTTTGGGCAGGAAACAATAGTAAGAAAATACAGATGGCCTACCAACAGATGGGTGGCCTCCAAAGTTAAAAATGCCCACCCAGACCCCCTGGCCCCAGTCCCACCCTCCCACCCACCCCTGCTCCCCATCAGGCAGAGATGTGGCAGCATTTGCTGGCTTGTAGCATTGGTCCTCTGGGACCCTCGGTCTCCTCTTCGAGGGTCCTGCCCAGATTGGCTGGCACTGAGGGCAAAATGAGCCTTCTAGAATGTCAGGGGAGATGGCTGGACTCCCTTTGATTCCTGGCCTCTTCCCCAAAGCCAATTCTCATGGCTGGGGGATTCTGCTGCCCTCACAAAAGGAAAGTCTGTCACCCCCTTTCCCCAAGACATGCACCCTCCCGCGTCCCCCCTCCCCCAAACACACTATATATACACACAGGCCCCCTCCCCTCCTTCCAAGGTGTGGCTGGGCTCTCAGAGGTAGTGGAGGCCAGTGGGGGTGCTGGAATGTGAGAAGTTGCAGGTTCAAATGTGCCTCCTCCAGCTCTGAAACCCCAAACTTCTCCCCTCCCTTCTCCAAGCCTGAGAATTAGTGTCCTCCCAAGGGCCTGAGTGGAGAAATCAGGGAAGGTGTGGCCCCCTTATGCACGCACCTACCTGTTCCTCCGCCCCATCCCGGAGGGGCTGAACAGAGCTCCCTGAGGGTTGGGGAGAAGGGCTGAGATCGGGGACATCCTGGGATGGATCAGCTTCCTTCAGATGTCCCCCTGGGGGGGCTGGGTTCTGAGGCCCTGGGGCACAGGTCCCTGGTTGTAGTGCTTGGGAGGGGGGAGGTCCACTAGAGGAAGGGATAGGGAAAGCCTCGGAGTCTAGGGAGACTGATGGTAGATTCTCCAGAAGGTCATTGGGTAGGGACCAGGTCTCTGGGGCGGGGCCTCGAGGTGGCACTGTGCCCAGGGGTGTGGACAGTGACAGGGATGGGCCGCAGTTGCGGGTCCCTCGGGGTAACTCCTGAAGGGGAAGGGAGAAGAAGGATGTTAGTGGGGACAGAGGAAGGGGATATCAGTTCCCAGGAGGAAGGGAGGCTGAGTCCCAGGAGAGGAGGCTGAGTTTCTGGAGGGCGAAGAAGACGCGGGTCCGGAGCGGGGGGCAGCCAAGTCTCTAGGGCGGGGCGGGGGGTACCCTAGAAGCCCCGGATGTGGCAGTAAGCCTCGAGGCTGGCGAAGAGGATGTAGAGGAACCAGAGGCCCAGGAAGAGCGCGGTGGTGGCGAGCTTGGGGCCGCGCGGGCCGCCCAGCTCGCCCCCGATGTGCGGCCGGCGGCGGTACAGCAGCACGGCGATGCCCACGAAGGCGAAGACGGTGAAGAGCGTGACGGAGAAGGCCAGCGTGCCGGTGCGCACCTCGAACGGGCGGCCCTGCACCGCCCAGTACACGGCGGCCACCGACCAGGCCACCCCCAGGCCCAGGAACACGTTCACGGCGTTGGAGCCGGTCACGTTGCCGATGGACGCATCCGCGCACTGGTCCTGCAGAGCCGCCACCTTGCTGGCGAACGTGTCTGCGAGGGCAGAGACACAGCGGTCAGTGGGGCTCGGCCGGTCCTTGCCACCTGCTTTCCCTAAGACCCGACGCCATCCCTGTGCCCCGAGGAGCCAGACCGCGCGGTGGGCCGTACCGCCTCCCACGGCTGCAGCTCGGCCCCTGCGACCTTGACCCCCCACCCAGGAGGCCAAGTGGGTCACCTTCCCTACGCTTGCTCTCCGCGGAACCAGCTGCCTGCTTTAGAGGGGGCTTGTCTGCATTCAGTGGTACCGGCTACCTACATTCCATGCCACCCGCTGCCTGCTTTCTATGGACTCACTGTCTGATTTGGGGGAAAGGGGCCCCTGTCTCTGCATTCTATGTATGGGGCCTGCTGCCTACTTTCGATGGGACTTGCTGCTTTCCATAGGAACCACTCTCCGCATCGAATCCACCGCCTACTTTCTGTTGGCCCAATCGTCCCATTGCCACCAGGCTGGACAAAATAAGTATCAGGTTCCATCCGCACGCGACGCTGTTGCTGTCAACACCCCCACCCCCACCCCCACCCCCACCCTGGGGGGGGGGCGGGGGGAACGCCGGCCGCGGAGAACCATTCACTGTAGTCTGCGGGACCCGCCACCTGCTTTCTAGGCCTACAGCGCCACCACCTGACGGGTGAACATATCCACGTGGGGAAAAAAATAAAGGTGCCCCGCTCCCCACGTCTGGTCTTCCCACTCCTGTAAAAATTTCTGTCTGGGCCACCTGGTTTCTAAGGGACCCTCCCTCAGGTTTATTTGGGAAGAGGGGATCATGGCCATTGTGTTTCCATGGGACATACACTACAGTCTTTGAGGCTCCATTGTCTTATTTCCATGGCACCCCCACCTCCAACGTCAGGTTGCGACTCTGACCTCTCATCTTAGTTAAAGCTTTGAGACTCATTGGCCTCGTTCCTGTCATGCCCACCAATATGGTTGGATGGAATCTTCCATGTGGTTTCTCCAGGGGAAGGTAATTAACATTTTGTTTCTATGGTACCCAAGGAATGGTACCTATGAAGTCCCCACCTTATTTCTGTGGGATCCCTCTCCTACCTTTCCCTTCAATGCCCCACCTCCTCCTTTCTATGGAACCCACCATCATCTCTCTGTGGGGCCCACCGTATGGGTTCCGTATGATGGGTTCCATCCCACCCCCTGATATCTGCAGAACCTTTCTTTTAGGTTCTACTGTCTGATGTCTCTGAGACTCTCCCCGGACACACAGTTTCCCAGGGGGTTACCGGGGATGGAGGTGCCCAGGGCGACGAAGACTACAGCGTTGACAGAGTCCTTGAGGCCAACGGTGCAGCCAAAGTGGGAGGCCAGGTCCCCGATGAGCGCGGTGAGCAGGCCAATGACCAGGATGCAGACGCCGAAGCAGGCCCAGCCGTGGCAGTACTCAGTGGGGGGCACACAGGCGAATAGCACCTTCCAGAACACCGTCAGGAAGTGCATGACGTAGTCAAAGCAGGAAGGCAGCCGTTCCTCCCGGGACCCGTCCTCCTCCTCCTCCTCGTCCCCTGTGGGCACACAACCCAGCTGGGGCACACACCCATGCCTCCTCCTTTCTCGCCGGCAGACCCCTCCCATTCGGGGCAATTTTCAGGCAGTGAATTCCATGAAACTAACCGCTTTCCCAGAATCCCTTGCAGCTAGGAGAATATACGGGCCCAGAAAAAAAAAAAAAAAACTTTCCCAAAATCCCTTGAAGCTAGAGGCTGCTCGCCAGGCTAAAAATATCAGGCTTGCTAGGATCCCTTGCTGCTAGGAGCCTTTTCAGCTCCCATCTACAGACAGGCATTTCTGTAGCTACAAATAATGACTTCCTCTGATTTACTGCAGCTAACCGTAGCCGCACACTCAGCTAACGGTGCTTGCTGTCCCAGAATCCTTTGCAGCTAGAGCACGCCAGACACCCAGCTAACATCATTCACGTTCCCAGAATCCCCTCAGACTAGCAACAGCCGGGTCCTCAGATAAAATACTCACTTTCCTGGAACTCCTTGCAGCTAGTGGCAGTCCTGTCCTCAGCTAAATACTTGCTTTCCCACAATCCCTTGCAGCAGGGGCCATATGACCCAGTCTGGCAAGGAGACCTAAACAGAGGGTTTCTGGAAGGCTCCAGCTTTCCCGACGTGGACATGGTGTTACGGATCTGTTTGGCTGAACTTCGTCCAGGATGCCTCACTCACTGTTACAGTTGTGTGTGTCACGTACTGTGATGGAATTTCACCTGCTTTCGATTTGTAACAGGAAAGCACAGATGCTATGTTTTGTCTACTTTGCCCTAAACTGAGAAGCATAAAGCGATGAATGAGCAGTAGTGAGCGACTGGAGTGGCCAAGCACTACAGATGGAAGGATGCCCATAAGGAACAGTGTAACCCGCCTTGCTTCCCTGCTTCCTCTTTCTGACTGCCTGGAATGTGAACTTGACACCTGGAGGTGTGGCAGCCATCTTGCAACCATGAGGGCAAACCACTGAAAGTGGGAGAGAGAAATAAAGAAGGAGCCTGGGCATTTAAGGATGTTACTGAGCTGCCAACTCTTTATCGCCTCCTCCAGATTTCTTTGTTCTGTGAGAAAAAGAAACTCTAGCATGCATAAGCCACCATGGTTGAGTTTTTTGGTGTTTGCCGCTGAATGCATTTCTAATTGGCTACAGTGAGAAGTGCCCAAAGTCAGAGTGGGGAGAACACGCTCTTGGAAGGGAGGGGGCTGCTATCATTGCATCTCTTGGGGGCTTTTCCTGCCCTGCTTCAGATCCTGCCTTGGATTCCTACTGCCCTTAGACCCAGCCCCACACTCCTGTGCTTGGCATCCGAGAATGCACAGGCTCTGGCCTCTGCTTACTTCTCTGGCCTTTCCCATCTTCTTCAGCTTTTCTCATGGAGGGAGCCTCGTGGTTATGTCTGTGGCTCTGGGGCTACTGCTCTGGAGTCAAACCCTGAAGCTGCTGTGTGATCTTGAATCAGGGTCCTAACCTCTCTGAGCCTCCGGAGGAGGGCCCCAGAAAGAACTCTGCGTGCAGCCTGGCCCGCCTCCAGTGTGATGGTTAATGTTGGAAGCCCCTTCTAGTGCCTGGGGAGTCACAGATGCTGCAAACCAAGGCTGCCCTGCAAAGAGCTAACAGTTCAGGCAGGGACAGAAAGGATGTAAGACAGAAGCACCTCTACATGCCAGACGGAACACGATTCATCCTCCAAGGAGGTGAGAACCGCCCTTCTCCGCAGAGCCTCAAGGATCGAAAGGCATTTGTTGAACAAAGTGTAAAATGATCAAACACAGAGCCAGATACTTGGGAAACATCGGTTAAATGACGTCATACAGGAAATGGACTTCCCAGCTGCCTGGCACTCCACAGTCCCCGTCATCGCTGTCACCATCAGGATGATTCCTTATTACTCGTCTGGTTTCCCCCTTCCCCCCACTCTTTCCTCCGATCTCATCTGTTGCTTTCTACAGACCCACTGGGCGACTCACGTTGGCTCTCCGTGACCACCATCTCACACCTTCTCTTCACTAAGCCCGGAGGGAGGGCTGCGACTCCCAGCTTTCTTGGATGGGAGGTTCAATTCCTCATCACATCGTCACGCCCCACCCCTGCCTCTCCTTCTTCCTTCCACAGGCTCCCGGAGCTTCCCCCACTGAGACTGCTCCGCGGGCCCCCATGCACTGAAATAACACCCAAGCTTCCTACTGTGGCCCGTGAGGACCTGCACAGTCCGGACTCTGCCCACCTCCAGCCTCATCCCTTGCTGCTTCTTCGTGCCTGAAACTAGTCACCCCACTTTCCCCCCACAAACTGTGCCATGACCCGGCTGACTTCCAGACTCTCGGTTTCCCTCTGCCTAGAACACCTCCCTGTCTCCTCCCTCCTCCTGGCTAACTCCTCTTCCAATTTGAAGACTCAGCTCAGGAGCCTCCTCCTGCAGGGAGCCCTCCCTGACCTTCAGGCTGGGTCAACACCCTATCTGGGCTCCCACAGCCACAGGGTCCCCTGTCCCAGCCCTGCCCACTCTGGATTGTCACTGTCTCCCCTGTTGGATGGTGAGCTCTGTGAGAACAAGGCCCAAACTGTCATGGTTATCTCTTTATCCCCAGCACTGTCCTACACCGGGCTGAGTCCAGAAGATCCCTCTGAAACAGATACTGAAAGAATGTGGCTT
Source organism: Mellivora capensis (assembly GCA_004024625.1). Taxonomy (NCBI): domain Eukaryota; kingdom Metazoa; phylum Chordata; class Mammalia; order Carnivora; family Mustelidae; genus Mellivora; species Mellivora capensis. Next base: position 142,946 of record PISX010000417.1, on the reverse strand, counting down.
CAGAGAGAGACACCACTTCGATTCTATTAGGCCTCTGAGCTGGTGTCTGCAGCTCTGCTACCTGGTACTTTCCCAGCCCTGAAGCCTGGTTTCTTTTGATCCCACCAAACAACCACAATTCCTGGTGTATTTTCAATTCCTACCAGTTAGGCCTCCCTGAAGGAAATCTGATGTTGTATAAGGGACAGTAGCCTTGAGATCCACCTCAGTTATTTCTGAATTCCTTGTGGGACATCAGGCCAGTCCCTCCTCTGCCTCTGGGCCTCAGTTTCCCCAATTCGTATCACAAAGGGCCAGTGTTGGTTTCCGGGATTGAGTCTCTGAATCCAAGTGTCATGGTGTCTCTGGCCACAGGGGGGCAGTGTGGGCCCGCCCGAGACCTAAGGAGGGAAACCAGCGCAGGTGGGAGAAAGCTGGGTGCCCTGGTGACCATCTCCATGGCAACAGAGGAATCCAGGCTGTCCGGGGAGGCCAAGACTTGTAACCTGGTCCCACCCTGGGGCTGTCTGATGAGAAAGCCCTGCCAGACGGCTCCTGCCTGAAGCTCTCCCTCTCCACCCCTCCTGAGGTCTTTCTCTTCGTGTCTCTCCGTCTCTCTGTCTCTGGCCTTCTCCACGTCTCTGTCTTTCTCCGTGATTTTCTGTGCATCTCTCTTTGTGTGTCTGTCTCTCCTGTTTGTATCCCTTCCTTATCTTTTCCTCTGTCTTTCCCTATCTCTTTCTTTCTTGTTCTTTCTCTTGTCTATCGTGTTGTCCTTCTCATCCCTCTTTCTCTGTCTCCCTCCCCGTGCCCCTGTCTCTCCATCCCTCTCTCCCTCTCCTTTTTCCTCCCTCCCCACTTACCTGCGCTCACCGTAACAGCCTCTAAAAACTGTTCCCTCCAGGAATGGGTCCCAATCACCAAAGCCAAGTTGGTTTTCTTGATGAGTTTATCCACCGTGTTCTGAGGATGAAAGGATGGGGAAGAGATCATTGCCCATGGCCACCTCAGGGCACCCCTGAGGCTTCCTGCGGAACATGGGGGTTGAGGCTCACAGCCCATGCTCAGGGGCCCTCAACCACCCCACAGCCTGGTTCATAGCAAGAAGGGAAAAAAGGAGTGTTGCTGTCCATGGTGCTAGCAGAAGGATGGGAGGATGGTCTTGGACCCCTGGCCACCCCTCCCTTGTGACCCCAACAGTTGATTCCTCCTGGACCCTCCCCAAGGAAATGACTCGAGGAAGCTGGGGCCCCAGAAAGTCACCTTAAAGTCATATGACTCCTCAATAATGACCTCCAGCCGGCAGTTTTCCCCAAGAACTGGCTTGCCCATCTCTGCTATCCTCCGAGCCTCTTCTTCCTCGGCTGTCAACTTCCTGTCTCCATCTCCTGCAGCATGAAGGATGGGAGTTAGATTCCAGGGAGGCCCACCTCACTGGGCCCATGATGCTCTTGCTACCTGTAACCGCTGAGAAAGAAAACTTTGTCTGCTGTCCTCTGGGAAGCCTCCCTGGTGGTACGCCCTCCAATCTGCCCCAGTGTCCCATCTGACCACCCTCTTCCCCAGCCTAAGACCCAGTTGGTTCATGAAGTTCAGCTGGTGGGCTCTGAGCTTCATATGGAAGAAACTGTGTGACCTTGGGCAATGCCTTGGACTCTTTGTGCCCCAGTGTTCATGTCTGTAAAATAGGCACAATGACAGGAGCTACCTCATGGATGCTAGTGAGGGTTAAATAAGTTGATTCAGGTGTGCTGCTTAGCACAGTGCCTGCTACACAATAAGTAATCCCCAAGGGTATTTCCTTTGTTAAAATCACAACTGTCATTATTATCATTACCACCCAAGCTCTGAAAAACATCCTTGAGTGTGTCTGAGGTGGTGAGGAAAGAAGGGATTCCCAATTTTGGTACAGATCTTGGACCCAGACCCAGCCACAGCTTATCTCCCCAAAGCCTGTTGGTCCTTTGGTCCAAGACCAGTACCAACTTAACCCTAACTCTCAGTGGAAAGTCACCCCCACCAGGAACACTCTCAGAAAACTCTGCCAGCAATGACTTTTACTGTGTTAAGCTGCTGGGATTTGGGGCCTACTCATTATGGAAGCTCCTACTACTTACCCTAATACGATCTTTAGTCTGACCCGAATCCTGACCCCAAACCCTAATTCTGATCTCAGCTCCAAAACTACTCTGTCCCTTATCTTTAACCCACTGCCTCCACCCCCACCCCAATCTCTGACTCTGGCCCCAGCATGAACCGTAAGTCCCCTAGAGTCACCTTAAACCCCCACTTAGGCTTTGACCTAAATCTGACCCCAATTCTTATCTGACCCCACCATAAACCCAGATGGGATCCTGCCTTACCATTCTTCCAACCTTAACTACAAACAAAACATGATCTTGGGGCACCTAGTGGCTCAGTCGGTTGAGTAACCGACTCTTGATTTCAGCTCAGGTCATGATCTCAGGGTCATGAGATCAAGCCCCACACTGAGCTTTGCACTGGGCGTGGAGCCTGCCCAAGATTCTCTCCCACCCTTTCCCTCTGACCTTCCCCACCAATATATACTCTCTCTATCTCTCTCTCTCCAAAACAAAACCAAACCGAACCAAACCAAACCATGATCTTGGCCTCCAAACCCCTCATTGTAACTCCAAATTCAAAAGGTCTTACCAACTCTGAGGTCAGTTCCAACTCTCACCCAGCCCTGAATCTGCCCTTATCTCACTTCTAACTTGCCTCAAATGCGACCTGGAGGAGTAGCCTCCAGCTACTGGAACCCTCCTCTGAGACCTCCCTCCTGGGTCCCCCTCCAGTCAAAGCTCAGAGGTAACCACTCACCTTGATTGAGCAGCAGAGCTGGGGAGAGAGAGAGGACAGAGAGAAGGTGAGATTGCTTCCCTGGGAAGCTCAGATCCATGAGCCTGAAGGAGTACCCACTAATGGAGCCTCCAAGGATCCTCCCACCCTGAACCCCTTACCTCTCCCACAGCCCACCCATCACCCATCACCCCTCACCTGAAATCCCTCGCTTAAGCCACTGCGGCTGGCCCAGCTCGATGAAGAAATTATCCTTTTTCTCATATTCCTCGTCATCAACTATCTTTACCTGAAGAGTTTTCCTGAGGGGGGGGGAGGAAGAGCACCCAGCATAAGCCCCCTCCCCAAGTTCCCAGATAACTCACCCACTGGCCCATTTTTTTGAGCAGCCCTCCATCCCAGGCTCCCTAATCTCAGTTAATCCTCACAACTGCCCCCACAGGAAGGCTCTCTATTATTCCTGCTTGACAGAAACAAGCCCGGAAACAACTAAGGAAGCTGAGGTTTATTAAATAGCAACCTGAAGGATCCCGATAAAACCAAAGTTAGAGTAGGTCCTTCCTCTGCTCAAAATGTTCACATAGCTCCTGTCTCAGCCAAAATAAAAACCAAAGTCCTTACAGTGGCCCACAAGGCCCCATGCAATGTGGCTCTTTCTGACCCCCTGCCCCATGCCCCCTTGCTCTCCCACTCCAGCTACATCGGCCTCCTCAGTTCTTTGAATATGCCAGGCCTGCTTGTTGTGCCTCAGCCTTTGCACTGACTGTTCTGGCCACCCAGTTTCTCTGGATCTCTGTTCAAATTAATTTCTCATTGAAGCTCCCTCCCACCATCATCTTTAATTTTGAATTCCAGCCCTGCCCGACCCCAGCACACCAGCCCCCTTACTCTGCTCTATGTTTTCTTTGTTCTGTGTCACCTTCTAACAAACCACCTAATGTGTTTTTGTTTGTTTGTTTGTTTATGGTTTGCCATTTGCTTCTTCACATTAAGATGTAAGTTCCACCGGGGCAGTGACCCTTGTTCCTTGACATTCTTTTCTGTATGTCCAATACCTAGAACAGTGCCTGGCACATAGTGTGCCTTCCAGAAACATTTGTTAACTCTAATCCTTCGGCTCAGGAGACACTCTGCTTCCTGCCCTCTGTCCTGACCACTTCTGAGGGTTTACTGAGTGCTAATTGATTTTCTCAGCATCCCCTGCTGCTATGGTAACCCAGGGGGTGACTAGGGAAAAACAGCTAGAAGTTATTTGTGCCCTCCAGGCACATAAACCAGCCCCCTCCCTCACAAAGACCCTCTAACCCCAGAAGGCCCACAGCCCTGCCACTAACAGCTCTTTCAGCTGTAGGAACCTCGAGGCCCGGCCCCAGAACCCAGAAACACAAACACCCAGCCCACACAGTCACCCAGCAGAGGAAGCTCAGCCAATCACACCGCCCACACCCACACACCATCGCACCCCGCAGCCATTCCCTATGCAGTGGCAAAATCACACAGACCAGATGCCTGTTAGCACAACACCCCCACCACAGCCTCGCGACTTCACCAACCTGCAGAGCCCCACTGTGGTACCATGTAGACTCTTCTTCCTTATATCTCCCTCATTCTGCCTCTTGGTGTCTGTTTATTTTTATTCCCTTCAGTCTCTCTCTTCTCCATCTCTGACCCTCTCTGTCTCAGGCTCTCCCCCAGCTCTCTGCCTTTCCTTATCTGTGTTTTTTTTCTCCCCATCTCTGTCTCTCCGTGTCCATAGGATGGAATTGCCAAAGTCAACACAACTCAAGCAAGGGGCTCTCAATCATACAGTCTCTCAGTGGACCCAACTCAACAAACGGAGGCACAGGACACAGCGACACCCATGCCGAGACAGATGCACACAAGACAGTCATGTGGGGACGTATGCCCACCTCCACCCTCATCCCCTCCTGGTCTCAGGATATTTTAAATTTTCTGTGGGTGAAAAGAAATGGCCGCCCCCAACCTCAGGAGCGGGCTGGGAGCTGTCCAAGGTGCTGGAACGCCGTGGCAAGAAGCAGGGTCTCTGGAGACATTTTCCTCACACACTGTGACATGCAGACACCTGCCGACCCAGTGGCACGCTGACAGACAGGGTGACACACACACACCTCCGACGCTCACACTCTCGCAGACACGCCGTGATCCGCTGACCTGCGGTGACTGACATGCGGTGACACGTGTGCCAACGGGCGCCCTGACAGGCGTGCCCTCAGGGGACCCAGGGAGGAGAAACCCAGCTGGCAGGGGACAGCAAGAGGGACTCGAGCTAGACAAAGGCAGGACTTCCTGAGATCAAAGGAAGCAGCCTTTCTCCCCAGTCTGATACTCTGTCACCCTCATGCCCGCCTCCCCTTTCCTGGAAACCCCGCACTCCCACCCTCTGCAGCCGCTGATCTCAAACCAGTCTCCTTTGTATGCTGTCTCTTGTGCTTCTCTCTGACTCAAACTCTTTTCTCTCTGTCGCATCAAGAGGACCTCTCCTTCCCTGAGTCCCACTGAGTTTCTCTCAGGAAGAAGGTCTCTCTTTCTTCCCCACATCTCACTTCCCTTCAGGCTTCCTGGCTTATAGCCTTTCAATCGCCCTGGCACCCTCTCTCCCCAAATTTCTGTTTCCTTCTCCCTTTGTATCAAAGTTTCTGTCTTTCTCTAACTCTGTCTCTGTCTCTCCATCTCTATCTCTCATCTTCTCTGTCTCTCTCTCTCTCTCCCATTCTCTCCCCACCACCCCGTCTCTGGGCGGCTCTCCTCCACCTCGGTGTTGATCCTGCCTGGGGCCGCCCCTCCAGCCGGGCTGCTTCCAAGCACCTCTAATTAGCGCCTGCCCGTGAGAGGAAGGATGTGTTTCCCAAACGCTAATTAGCCTCCTGTTCTCTGTCATCTGAAGCCACAGCTGGAAGCTTGGGCGGGGGCGAGGGTGGGGGCGGGAGCAGAAGGCGTCCCAGCCTGGGGAAGCCGTGTGGGGGAGGAGAGGGCCTGTGGGGTCGCAGCAGCAGGAGGGAAACGTGTTAGACTACAGGAAGGACCGGAATGAGCAGAAAGACAACTTTCCCCATTGCCTCTGTCTCTTGAATGTGATAGATGGGGTCTGGGATGGTGCCCTCAGCCCTCAGCCCAAGTTCTCAGCTCAAGCCAGACACAGAAGAGATAGAAAGGTACGGAGAGTCCGTAACTGAAACATAACCCGAGTCAAAGAGCTAGACACTGAAGACCTAGATCTAGAGATTAACAGAGACCCAGAGATAGACTGCCAGGAGCGAGACGCGAAGGCAGGGATGGAGAGGCGGGGAAAGCAGTGAGAAGCTGAGCGGAGGCCAAGGCACAGAGGCAAGGAGGAGGAGGGGGAAGGGAGCGCGGTGGGGGCTGTGCTCGGTGGGAGGAGCGTGGGCGGCAGGAGGAGGGAGACAGACGGGCGTGCGGGGGCGGAAGGGCTCAGGCGAAAGGGGGAGGCGCCGTCTGCCTCCCAGGCAGGCGGCGGGGGACGTGAGGCTGCAGGCACACAGTGGGGAGACTCGGGCATCTGTGTAAGGGGGTGGCCGGGTGTCTGGGCGTGAGACCAGCCCTGACGCCGTGTTTTAGCGAGCGTGTCTGTGGCTTAGCGATTCCGCATGTGCCAGCGTGTGTGTTGGGTGTGTCTGTATCCAGCGCACTTTCCCAGACCCCGCGCCACCTTCCGCAAATCCAGTGTCTTCCAGTGTCTTCAGTGTCTCCTCAGGCCCTGCCCTTACCTTCCCAGGCCCCCACAGTCCTACTCGGTCTCTTCCCAAAGCCTAGCCCACATTCTCCTTAAGTGTCCGGCCATTTCCCCAGGTTCAAGTGTCCTCCTACCCACAAGCTCCACCCTTTCCCTAGTCCCGCCCCAAGCTCCGCCCTCTCCCCTTAGGTCCCGCTTTCTTCCGCCGTCCTCGTCCAATTCCTTGGGTCCCTTCCCAGACCCCATCCATCGGTTTAGGCCTTGCTGCTTCTGCATTTCCATAGGCACCGCCCCACCTCTATTGGAACCTCCCCTCTTGTCCACGAGGCCCCTCTCCTCAGGCCACATTCCATCCTCACTAGCCACCAATTAAATCCTCTACACTCCTCTCCCCAGGCCTCTGTCCTCCTTCTTCTCCTCTGTCTCCTCATCTGGCTCTACTTCCCCGGGTCCACCTTCCTCTCCTCAAATCAGCCTCTTTCTCCCCCGCCCTTCCCACGCCCAGTTCCTTCCTCTTAGCCCCGCCCCATCACTCCTGTCTCTTCCCTCCTCGCCCCTGTCCCGCCCCCTCTCTGAGCCGTGCCCCGCCTCCCCACTCAGGCCCCGCCCACCAAAAGACACGCCCCCAACCCCACCAAGGCCCGGCCCTCGTACCGCGACCCCGCCCACTCCTGCGGCTCGCCCAATGGTCGGCCGCTCCCACGTTTCCGGCCCCGCCCCATCTCCCCGCCGAGCCCTATTCTCTCCCCGTCCCCGCGCGCTCACATGGTCTCGTCGTCGCCGAACTCGAGCTCGCCGCACGCGTCCTCGTAGTGCACGCCGCCGCCGCGCGCCGTGCCGTCCACCGTGCGGTACGGGAGGCGCACGGTTCCCCGCGCGCCCGAGCTGCGCACGACGCGCACGTCCACGGTGCCCATGCACTCGCTCACGTGCAGCAGGCGGTCCTGGAAGGAGAAGATGCCCGCGTGGTCGTCGTCCAGGATGGTGACAGTGGCCAGCAGTGGCGCCACCAGCCGTCCTTTGGGCCGCCCACCACCGTCGGGCTCGAACATGCCCTGCGCGTCGCCCACGCGCAGGTTCAGCAGCCGCACGAAGAAGTGTTCGTCCTCCTCAAAGATGTCGTCGTCAATGATGCCGATGCGCAGCTCCTTCTGTGTCTCGCCCGGCTTGAACACCAGCGTGCCCTCACTGCGGAGGGAGGGGTGGGAGGGTAAGAAAGAAAAGGGTGTAGGTGGGTCCCCTCTGTGGGAAGGAGGGGAGTCAGGGCATGCTTCCTGGAGAAGGGAAAGGCGCCACCGAAAACTTCCAAGTGTGAGGATGGACAGGCATTACACAAATAATACTGAGGATGAATCAGGGTGGGCTTCCGAGGGTGGGAGGGAAGGGGCTGCAAAAGGGGAATAAGACAGAGTCGGTCCCTCCCTTATGGAACCCATGACGATTAGGAACGCCAGCATTAAATAATGTTGAAGATGAGATCAGTGCCGGCTTGGGGGGGGGGGCGGTTTCTAGTGGACAGCAATGCTCCAGGCAGAGGGAACAGCACATGCAAAATTCCAGAGTGGAGAGAGCCTGCAGTGTTCCATAAACACATTTCTCCAACCTTAATGGGCACTAAGATCCCCTGGGAGATCTTGCTAAAATGCAGATCTGATTCAGCGGCTCTGGGTTTCAAGACTGCATTTCTAAGTCGCTCCCACAGACGTGGACTCTCCCATTAAGGATACAGGGACCACACTTGGGAGTAGCAGGGATGTGGGGCCCAGAGCTGACCTTATTCACACTTCTGATGAAAACCTTTGAGTCCTCCTGGGTACCCACAAGAGACCGCCCACACTGCTTAACTTGGTGTTATTCATTCATTCAACAAAGACTCCCTGAGCATCTTCTCTGTGCCCTGTTCTGGGTGGTGCTGGGAACAGAGGGTGAAGAGGCCCTGTCTTCACAGGGCTCACCGCATTCACAGGCCAGTGGGAGAGCCATATCATGGTGACAATTACACATTTAATAATTTAATTACGGTCCATTCATTCAACAAATATTTACTGAACAGCTGTTGTGTGCTAGGCACTATTCTTAGTGTTGGGGAAACATCAGCAAAACCAGGTCAGAGGGGCACCTGGGTGGCTCAGTCAGTTGAGCGCCTGTCTTCGGCTCAGGTCATGATCCCAGGGTCCTGGGATAGAGCCCCGCATGGGCTCCCTGCTCAGTGGGAAGCCTGCTTCTTGCTCTCCCACTCACCCTCTCATGCTCTCTCTTTCTCACTTTCTTTCTCTCTCTCAAATAAAGATTTTAAAAAGAGAGAGATGGATAAACAACAAATATACAATAAAATGTCAGGTAGTGATGGTGTTATGGAGAAAAATAGAAGAAAACAGAGGAAAGAGGGTAGGGAGTAAGTTGTTGTGTTAGAATGTCAGAGAAAGCTTTTCTGAGAGGTGATGTTTGAGCAGAGACTTGAGGGAGGTAAGGAAGGGAGCCATGTGGAGGATATCTGGGGAAAATATCCCTGGCAAAGGGAAGAGCCAGTGCTAATGTCCTGAGGCAGGAGCAGCTTGGAGTATTTGAGGAGGCAAGTGTGGCTCCAGTGGAGGGAGCAAGGGTGGGGGGAAGGAGATGAGGCAGATGACATCACAGAGGAAACAGGACAGATGTGAGGGGCCCCAGCTGGGAATCTGGTGCTTATTCCAAGTAGGGTGGGACGCATGGCGGGCCTCTGAGGAGGGAAGAATATGAGCTGGCTTAGGCCTAAATGGGCATCAGTTGTGTAAGTCTCTGAACATATGTGAGATGCTCTATAATGGGGCAGGGGAAGAAATGAGATAATGACGGCAGAGTAGTCAGAGTGAAACTTTGGAGGGACAGGGAATGAGTGGGCTCCTGGCAGGGCTGTAGGCATCAAAGTGACTCTGGGATATAAATGCACCTTGAAAATCTACAATTTCTCCTCCCAATCCATCCCAGCATGCACCAGTGGCCCTGTTTCTGAAAGGTGTTATATGATCCATGAGTGTTCTCTATCATTACTGTGATCAATTTCATAAGAAACAGGTCCTGGGCTCCAGTTCTCCCCAAAAACTTCAGTTCTGTGTGTGTGTGTGGGGGGGTCAGAGAGACCCCAAGGTTCTGGCAAAGAGGTAGAACCAGATGACAAGACTGGGAGGAGACAGGTAAGGGGCTCCCTGTGGCTATAGCCTTCCTCCCTGGAGCCGCTGTCCATGGTAGCTGAGGCACCCAGCCCGGTGAGCCCACCTGCTTGGAGCAGCGTCTCGCCACTCTCTTGGCTTGTGTGATCTTGGGTGGTTAGGACCTGCGGCCCTCTGAACCTCAGGTTCCTCTTCTATAAAGTGGAGCTAATAACAGTGTCTACCTCGTGGCGATGTTACAAGGATTGAGTTATAAGACAAGGAAAGCACTCAGCACAAGTTAGCTAGTGATATTTGCAAATTCAGATTAGAATCTTAGGGGCACCTGGGTGGCTCAGTGGGTTAAGTGTCTCACTCTTGGTTTCAGCCCAGGTCATGATCTCAGGGCTGTGAGATCGAGCCCCACGTCAGGGTCCTCGGTGAGCGTGGAGTCTGCTTGTCCCTCTCCCTCTGTTCTTCCCACCACATGCTCTCTCTCTTTCTCAAATAGATAAATAAAATCTTTTTAAAAAAGATTAGGATCTTAGAATCCTACAGTTATGGGATGTAGAAATGTTAGCTTAGGTGGGGATTTTAGCACCAACTTTACCAAATGGTTAAAGGGACATCACTGGTAGTGGGACAGGCAGGAGTCACGGGCCTCCTGGTATAATGGACCGAGGAGAACATTGCATGGCTTGCATGAATTCTGGCCAAAAGTGCATCACCTGAATCTATCCATGAGGACACACTGGACAAACCCACACTGAGGATTGTTCTACTAACTAGCCTGTCTTCAAAAGCGTCAGGGTCACAAAAGTCCTGGAGAAGCGGAAGGATGGATCCAGACCGAAGAACTCTAAAGAGACATGACAACGAAAGGCAACGTTTGGGTCTGGATTGGACTGGAAGAGAGGAAGGGAAGGAAAACACAGCCACAAGATGTTACAGGGATGACGGGCGGGTGGTGGTGGGGATACAAACAGGGACCGCGGCCTGGGTAATAATATTGATTCAGTATTACATCTCCTGAGTGTGGCAGTAAGATTGTGACTGTGGGGGGTGGCTGTCATAAATCTTAGCAGGGGCACACTCAAGTATTTACGGGTGAGTGGTTATGCTGTCTGCAAGCCGTTCCCATCTAGCTCCACAATGATTAATACTAGTATATATTAGGGAGGGTGAGTGAAGGCAAACAGGACAGCAAATGAACAGTTGGTGACTCTGGGTGAAGGTGATACGAGGGTTCACCAAACCATTTCTGCAGCCCTTCTGTGGGCGTGAATTTTTTCCAAAATCAAAGGTCAGAAAGAAAAAGAACATGGAGATTTTAGAAACCAGCTATGATAGAAATATAGAAGATGGACTTGTGTTTCAACACTGGATGCACAAATTCTGAGAAGACGAAAATGTGAGAACCAGCACATGGGAGACTGGTTGGGTGTGGAGTAGAATACCCAAATGTGGAAATCCTGGAATCTTAAAACTTTAGACCTTTAGCATGTTAGGATTATAGGGGCTTAAATCTCAGAATCTTGGAACAGGTGTGCTCTTCTGGTGCCTCGGAGATCATATTGAATTTGGAGAAACTGAGGCCCATGGATCCTAATCCATATGATCCCTGTGGGCAAATCAGAAAATGGCTTCCCTCCCTCAAGACCCTTTATTTCCATGAATCAGGACATTGTCATAATAGACATACAAATCTACAATGTCCACTATGTGAATAAAGCTTTCTTAGATGTGGTATTCTTAGGCAGTGCACAACCTTAATAACCGTACATGACATCCCTGATTGCCCACACTGAAGCAGGAACTTGCTCAGGAAACAGATTCCAGGGCTACACTTGGACTGGAACCCGGTTTTCCTGCCTCCCAGTGCTGGACCTACACTGCACTGATAAGTGATGCCTTGCCTGTGACCGTCACCTGGGATAGGAGAGCAGGGACAGGAGGAAGGTGTCAACTTTGCTTAGCTCTTTGGTTCCACCACTGAGCAGCATTTACTCCTACACTTCAGACATCTCAGTACTGAGGTCATTTGCAGGCGAGAGAGGCGCCTCTGATCCCAGCAGGTGACACCCGTCCTCACTTCCTCCTGCAAAACCTTTGGTGGGGGCAGCTGCAGATTAGGGGTTGGGTAGGAGTGGAAGCGTGAAGAGGTTGAGTGATAGCAGGCCCCAGTATGGTGAATGCTTCTTCTTTAGTCTAAGGAGGCTGGGAGATGGAGGATGGTAGGGAGAGAGGGGAGGGGGCGTTTGGTCACGGGTGACCAAAGGGATCCCACGTTACAGGATGACAGGACAAAGATCCTGAGCCCCACTCAGGGGAAGCAGAATGGAAGGGGAGGCGGGAGGGTGGGAGAAATGAATGGGGACGGGCAGACCAAAGGACCTTGGACTGACCCGAGGTGGAGGAAATGGTCTACAAATGCCTGAAGCCGCCGAAATATTGGAAGATGTGATTGGCAGAGGCAGGGGAGGCTGGGCGCAGAGTGGCAGAGCTGAAGAGTCGTGAAACCCAGAAACTTGGGCCCAGCGAGAGAAGAGTTAAAGGGACGAGGGCGAGCAGAACTGAAGATCTACAATTAGGTCTGCCTTCGCTTTACCCAGGGAAGAGGATGAAAGGGAGGTATGGCAGACTACTTGGCAGGTGGAACCGGGGAGAAGCTCAGTCATCAACCCTCTCTCCCGTCCTCCGCCTTAATTTCTTCACAGCTGACATTTTTCTGTCTTCAGTGTCTACTCCCTGATGGCCCGTCTTTCCCACGAGAATGTCAGCTGCTTTTGGGCAGACACTTGACGTATTTCATTCACTGCTGGTCTTCAAGGCCCAGATCCGTTTCTGGCACATAGTAGACCCGTGATAAATGTTGGCATTATAATAGGGTACTATGGCAGACTGCACATCGGTTAAAAAACTACACTGTAAAGCTATCATTCTTGAAAGAGTGTGGTATGGATAGAAGAACTACAAACAGGTAAAGACTCTTGTGGGTCACATGAGGATAGAGAAGTTATCTTGTTTACTGTTCTGTGTTTTGTTGTTGTTGTTGTTGTTTTAAGGTGGGGAGGGGCAAGAGGGAGAGGGAGAATCTTAAGCAGGCTCCACACCCAGTGCCCAGACAGACAGGGCTCTGTCTCACGACCCGAGATCATGACCTGAGCCCAAATCAAGAGTCCCAGGCTTAAACCCACTGAGCCAGCCAGGCGCCCTAACTGTTCTGTGTCTAAAGGTAGTACTCGACACATAGTAGGTATTCAGTAGGAACTGCTGAAGGAGAGAAGATCACAGATCTCTTCAAAGAGGGGTGAGGAGAGGAACTGGGGGCAGAGAGATACAGGAGGGTACAAAGGGGGGGGCTTCTTTAAGGTGCCACCAAAAACCTGGGGATAATTTGGGTCCCGCCTCTTCCCTCTTATCCAATTTAATTTTCCCACCTAGCACTTAAAATCCCTTAATCTTAATCTATTTAATAGTTCATTGCTTTATTGCAACTTGAGGATAGGGGCCTTAGCTGTCTTGTTCACCACGGTACACCCCCCGGTACACAGTAGCTGCTCAATAAACATTTTTTAGTCATGGTGTGTGTGGGGCGCGGGGAGAGGGGACTTGTCCTACCCGGTAACGCCGCATAGAATGAGCTGTAATCATGAACTCGGGGTGGCGTCAAGCGCAAGAACCCGCAGGTAGCCGGTACGCTGGGGAGACGGGACAGCCGCGCTATCTGGCAAACGCTAGAAGAGCGTGCGGTGCCAAGAAGGCTCTCAGCGGGAATGAATGAAACGAACCATGAATGAAAGCCGCCGTTGGATGGGCGCTGGAGGCAGCTCTGAGCGGGGCGACCGCGGAGGCCGCGGTGGGGAGGGGGCGCGGGGGGGCGGGGCCTCCGCCCTGCGAGCCGCCAACCCACCTGTACTCGTAGTCGGAGCCGGCCTTGGCGGAGCCGTCCTCGGTGCGGTAGTCCACGTAGAAGGTGCTGTTGCCCTCCCCGCCTTGGCAGGTGACGGACAGCAGCACGGAGCCACAGTTCTCCAGGCAGTGGTAGAGGCTGGGCTCGAAGAAGATGCGGCTGGCGCCGTCGTCCTCGTCCTCGCCGGGGCCCTCGGCCGGGGAGGCCCTGCGCGACGCGTCCACCGCGTGTCGCCGCAGCACGTTGCCCGCGCCCGTCATCAGCCGCGTGGCCTGGATGCGGTAGAAGGCGCGGCTCTTCTGCTGGTGCAGCAGCGCGTAGTAGTTGGCGATGCCCACCAGCTGCTCCAGGTCCTTGTCCGGGTGCTTCTGCTTGAGGTCCTTCAGGATCTGGATGACCTCGCGGCGGCTGGCGTCCAGCTCGCGGGCCTCGGCGGGGCTCGGGCCCAGGCCGCCCACCTCGCCCGGCACCTCGGCGCCCACGAACGTGCCGTCCAGCTCGATGCTCTTGGGGGGGTCGCCCTCGGCGCCTATGATGATGCCACTGCGCGGGTCGGTGCGGTAGCGCTTGTACACGTACTTGTAGAAGAGCAGCCGCTTGTCGGCCATCCAGGCGAACACCACGCACACCGGGAAGAAGACGAGGGTCAGCAGCGCCTCCCACACCTGCGGGTGGCCGCGTGGGTCAGGACCGCCGCGCCGCCAGGGGGCGCGTTCGCCGCCCCGCCGCGCCCCCCCACCCCCCGCCGCGTCTCCCTCCCGGTGGCCGCCTGGCGCCCCCCTCAGCCCCTCCGCTCTGTATCTCGCCACATCTCTGTCCCTGCCCCGCTTCGTTCCCTCTCTGCTTCCCTCTTTCTCTCCCTGCCTCCGTCCCATTCGCCGCCAGTCGGTTTTTGAATCTTTTTTCCTGCCTTGTTGCCTCTGTCTCCTTGTCCTCCTTTTGTATCTTTTGTAGATACCCATCTCTCTCCCTTGTGAGATGCTTCGCAGTTTCTTCCCCCTCCCTTCGCCTCTTTCCTGGTTGCCTGATGCATGCATGCCTCCATCCGCTCACCCGTCCACCCGTCCACCCGTCCATCCATCTACCCCCTCCATCCATCCATCCATCCATCCATCCGCCTTTTATCACGTTGAGAACCACGTCCACCTGCCCCCGTGCCGGGAACTCAGCTCCCCTCCAGGGGCAGAGCCTGTGTCCCTTCCTGCCTCTCTTTCCTTCCATCTTTTTCTCCCTGCTCCACTTCCCCTCCATCCCTCCTCACCTGGGATGCCCCTGACTTGTCCAAACCCCACCCATCACCCCGGGCCTGCTCTCCACTCCACCTCCTACTAAAGCTCCCTGATTCCCTCTCCCCTCCCCTCTCCCGCCCCCCTCCCTGGACCAGTGACTACAGCCTTTGCCAGACTCTCCTTAGAATCTGGCCCTTAGGGACAGGACTTTGACTCTAAAAGAAGCAAAAGTTGGCTCCCCTTACAGCCTCATATGGCAAGTTTCCATGTTTACATGCTACCTCCCCAGAGAAACAAGGCAAGGCTGAGTCCAGATCCTGGTCCTAGAAGAGGGAGGTCTGGCTCAGCCTCAGGTCTGGCTCAGCCTCTTGCCTGTAAGATGGGGGCGTCCCCAAGACTGAATGAGCTTATGTACCCCTAACACTTAGCACTGTCGGCTCCTGACACGTGGAAAAGACTCAGAATGTGAAATTAACATTACCATTATTATACTCGCACTCATTGAGGTCCAGGACTCAGTCTCCAAGTAGTTACCTTTCTCATTAAAGATAAGGAAGAAACCATTAAAGGTTATTTACCATCAGAGGGCCCCCAGAGGTGTCTTTAAAATGGGCCCAAAAGGAAAAATATCTTTTCTGATCCAATGCCCACACACCTTGTTGCTGTGTTTACTGATGGCTCAGAGAGAAGGGCAGGACTTGGAAACAGAGCCTCACAAGGCCACCAGGCAGGTCTGTGAAAAGAAGCTGAATTTTCTACACAAGCTGTAAAATGAACTCTGGCCTTGTGTTCATTGCACTGGTCACGGTGTATATCGCATGGGATTCTCCCAGACAGCCTCCAACCCCTAAGATTTGCCCCCCCCACCCCCGCAGGTAAATAAAAGGTGAATCTAGGAGACTCATCTCTTCCTTCCAGGGCACCTACTGCGAATGGGCATATGGACTTGCCCACCCTGAGAGGGAAGTGAGACAGCTTCAGTGGATAGGAACACCCCCAAGAGGGGCGTCTCCAATCTGGGGTCCTTTGTGGGCTGCCACCACGATTGGGGTGGGATATCTGGTCCAGCGACTCATGGGGCTGTCCCACACAATACAGACTTGTCCCACGTCCTGCCTGACCTCAGAACCTCCCACTGGACATGCACAGTGGCGAAAAAACTGCTTCTAATAATTGGAGTCTAGAACTCAGCTCTTTTACATGTATATGAAGTATTTTCCTGATGCTCTAATATATGCTGAATGCGCTTATTTTTAATCTTGTGGCTACCCACTCCTCTGCTCAGCTCCTTGCATGGAACGTTTCCTGATCTTTTTCTTTCTCTTAAACCCAAACTTATTCGGTAAAAGTAGGTGCTGGCATCTGGTACCCACACTCTGACTTTTAACGTAGCCGTGCTGAAGCATTTCCATGTGGGAATGCACATGGCTCCATCCGACATCGCGTTCCTTTATATCAGTTTGGCCGTTATACAGACTTTAGGAAAGCCAATAGCACAGGCAAGTTCATTAACGGGAGGAATTGCTCACATTTACTCTGTCCTAGGCTTGCTGTTCTGAGCCCTTCCATGTGTAACTTGTTTGATCCCCACACCACCCTCTGGAGTCAGTGCTATGCTGACGTCCAGGTGACAGCTGAGGAAACTGAGGCACAGACAAGGTGAGGAACTTGCCCAAGGAACAGCTGGGGAGCAGCAGAAGTGGAGTTTGAACTCAGCATGTCTGGGTCCAGGGTCCACGCACTTGGCTACTGGGGGAGAAGGCCTCTCTCCTCTCATCTAAGAATTTCACATCCAAATAAAGGGTAACAAAGCATTTGCTAGAAAAAGGGAGAACTCCGTATGAAGGGTCAAGAACCAAGGATCCAGTCTAACCCCTTCCATGGTTCAGATATGAAAACTGAGGCCCAGAGAGGGTATGTGCTTTGCCTGAGGTCACACAGCACTTCGGGAGAAAACTCAGAGCCAGACCCATCTTGCTGCCCCAGTTCCCTATGTTGAGGAGGAAGTGGCACCATCTTGATCTCATGCCAGTTCCTTCCATTATTTCATGAAAATGTCCTATAAGGCTGGCCTCCATGTTACTCCCAAAGGGATCCCCCATGGCGACTTCTCCAACCAGAGCTGTAGCATTTTCAAGCTTGTTTTCTGAGTCTGAGCCTGGCTCCTTCTCGGGTGGAAGCTCTCTCCTCCACCCCCATCCCTACCCACTTGTCGCTCATGGTATCTAAAATTCTCTTCATAGTTTTGCTGTGAATCCTCATCAAAGACCATTTTGAAAACCCAAGCCAGCATACCATCCTTTCTATAAGCACACGAGAACCGTGTGACACAACCTTCTGTACTTTTCACCACAGCTGCCAGGAGACTCAGCATTCTAGTCTGTATTCAGCTACAGTAAACATCTCTCTCCCTCTCTCATCCCTGTCTCCTGGTGTGACCATCTCCGCCTGAGCTCACCTGTGGTTTCTGGTCCCTCCCTCTGGTTTTACATCACCTGCAAAGAATTTTTATACTTCTAATTCAGCTGCTTCCTGGAAAGAGACTAGAATTGGCAGAACCAGATAGATTTGCGCAGAGAGATTATATACACGTGTGAAGGAATTCTGGGTAGCCTCAAATAAATTATGCATGTGTGTGAACGAATTAGGCCAGGCCCATAAATAAATTATGCAAATATAGATGGCGGTCCTGGGGTTGTGGGAAATGAATTAGGCACATGTTTTAAAGGAATACAGCGGAATGTGGTTAAGACATTGGACAAATGAGAGGCAAATGATTATGGGAATGTGGGTGTAAATTATGGAGCGGTGGAGCTAAATTTTGTTGGAATAAATTATGGAAAGTGGCCTTTGCAGTAGACTGGGCTTATACCTACGTTGGATTGGATTGCATATAAATTACAGTGATGTGGCATAAATTATCCTGCCATCAGCAATCAATTATGAATAATGAATGATTATGCAAATCACAATTGCATATCTGGCCAATACACAGCTAGATTACACAGATGTGGGCCTACGTCTATGCAGGCCCATGGATACTTTGTGCAAATTGTACCAAGTTACCCAAGTGGATTAGCACTGTCAGAAAAGACAAGGCTGGATTATGCAACTGTGGCATGAATTATGCAAATGAAGGTGGTCTTATTATAAAGACAGGAATAAATTATGCAAAAGACAGGGAGGGTAAGAAAATATGTGAACCTACCTGGCAAATACCTGGCTAGACCATGAAGTGGGTGCAGTATGCGTTACACAGATCACAAGGACTCTGTTAACACATACAGCACCAAAGTGAGAGCTAAAAGGGGTCCCTTCCAAAGGAGTATAGTGCAAAATGTCACCCCTCTCTGGGTGGATGAGCCCTTTCCAGGGCCTGCAGAGCCATCCAGACATGGCTTGGGCACACTCGATGGACTCCAGCCCCAACTTGCCTTCAATATCCCGATGCCCTCGTGCAGTGTACAACCTGCACAACCATACCGGGAGGCCCTCCCAGATGTGAACATGCATTTCTGCAAATACATGAATCAGGTCTCCAAGCCCAGGGGGCCACCCCTCTGGATTCTGCCGACATACATGCACCAAGGAGGTGTCCATGGGTCCTTGCTCACCTGGACCACACCCGGGGAAAAGACAGCCAGGATGAGATAAAGCCAGACGTAGGCGAAGATACTCCAAGAGGCAGTGACAAAGAAGACTCTCAAGTGCTTGATCTTGCGGCTCTCACCGGCTGGGATGACATAGATGCACACGGCGATGACCACAAACATGTTGAAGGCAGCACTGCCCACAATGGTGCCCGGGCCCAGCTCGCCCGCCTGGAAGTTGTGGCCGCAGACCTCAATGACGGACAGCAGGATCTCAGGGGCTGAGGAGCCCAGGGCCATGAGCGTGAGGTTGGACACCGTCTCGTTCCAGATGCGGACAGTGCCCACGCTGGTCTCACCGTTGGCCTTGGTGATGGTGATCTCCTTCTCCTTTGACGTGATGACCTCGATGGATGCCATGAAGCGGTCAGCGATGATGGACACGCCCAGGAACATGTAAACCATGGCCACGAAGTAGACCACAGCTCGTGCCGCCTTGTCCCCCAGGGACGGGTCATCGGGCTCCCAAACGGGCAGCAGGACCCCTGGCTGGCAGCGGTTGGAGCCCTGGCAGCCCCCTGTGCTGGCGCCACTGTCATTGGCCGGGGGAGGTGGCAGTGAGGGGGTTGGGGTGGCCGCCGCTGAGCAGGGGGTCGTCCCCAGGAGGAGTGCAAACCCCACTAAGGCCAGGGGAGCCATGGAGGGTGTTGGGTCCTGTGGGGGAGGAGGAAGAATGTGGGTGAAGGGCACGGACCCCTCCCATCTGCACGGGAGCCAAGGTTTGTTGGGCGTGGGGCATAGGGGACAAGCAGAGGGCTGACAGAGGGAGGATGGGGACAGAAGGAGATGCAGAGAGACAGAGAGGGCCAGACAGAGACCAAGGGAGAAAGATAAAGACAGAGGAGCATCACACGCTGCTGGTGGAGTGTACATTGGTCTCTCCACTTTGGGGAACTACAGATGAATATGCCGTGTTCTCGGACTTAGCCGTTCCCACTCCCAGGTACATACGCACCCGGGAGCCCTAGGTCATGTGTCTGTCAAAAGACACGTCTGAGAATGTCTAACAGCTCCCGTCTTGAAACAACCCAGATGCCTCTCAGCAGTAAATGGAGAAGCCCAGCACGGAGCACTCACACCGAGGAATGTTATAGGGCCCTGGAAAGGGAACAGGCTGCTGGCCTGCCCAGCCACACAGAGGAATCCGACAGACAAGGGAGGAATGAAGCCAGGCCCCAGAGAACACAGAGTGAATAATTTAGTGGGTGAGGCGAGGGGCTGGAGGCCCTCAATTCATGAGGTAAGTCTCATGGTTTCCGACTTGGCCCCCAGAGGGCTCCTGCTCAGAGTCAGGGATGTCTGTCTGTCTGTCTGAGAGGGGCTGGGGAGGGGCTGCTGGAGGGTCTTGCACTCACATCGTTCCCTGCAACGGTGGCAGGTGTCTCTCTCTAGGAGCCGCCAGGTCTCTGTGAGGTGCCCGGGTCTTCAGCAGCTGTGACATGAGGCCCTGTGTTGGGCTTTTGGTCTCATTTGTGGGTTGTGGGGTCTCTACAGTTTCAATACTTCTCCTCCAGCCTCCGATCCTGGCTCTGAGTGGCTATCTCTGTGTCTTGCCTCAGTTCCCTTTAAAAATGCAAACTAGGGGGCACCTGGGGTGGCTCAGTTTGTGCATCTGCCTTTGGTTCAGGTCACGATCTTAGGGTCCTGGGTTCGAGCCCCATGTGGGGCTCTGAGCTCAGTAGAGTCTGCTTCTCCTCTCCCTCTGCCTTTCTCCCCAGTTCATGCTCTCCCTCTCTCAAATAAATAAATGAAATCTTTAAAAAAGAAAAAACAAAACACTAGTCAGTTCACCTCCTCTGCTCAGAACCCTCCATGGCTCCCAACTCAGTCTCAGCCAGAGTACCACAGCCCTCGCCCTGGCTCATGAGGTCTCGCAAGATCTGCCCCCCTTATTCCCTCTCCGGCTTCGTCTCCTCCTGTCCCCCTTGCTTGCTTGGCCCCTGCCACCTCAAGGCTCCTCACATAATAGACAAGTTCTTGCCTCTGGGCCTTTGCACCTGCTATTTCCCCTTCCTAGGACGCTCTTCTCCACATACTCACCCTCTCCTCTCCGGTTCTCCACTCAGACATCACCTTCCTGAGCTCTCGATTAAAAATGACACCACCCCACTTCGGGGTGTCCCTAGCTGGTTCCTCAGTGGAGAAGGGCAAGGCTCAGAAGTCAAAAGCCCATTCAAAGCCCCCAGCACCAACTCTGGTTCCATTTCTCTCTCCAAGAGTGGCCCAAACTCCCAGGTCCTCTGCCCCACTCTTGCATTGCCTTGGTAGCCCAGTAGCCTATTAAAAAAAGGGGGGGGGCACTGAGAGAAGAAAGATGGGTCCTCTGAACCTGCAACTCCCTGATCCTGTCTTGGCCAGTGCCTCCGGGTACCTTGCATTTCTGTCTGAAAGTTCTTCTCTGAGTCTAACCCACAGCCTGCCCCCAAAACACGCCCACATACTCACGGGCAGGGAGCTGGCTCCTGGGGGAGGGAGGCAGAATGTTGGCAGAACTTCCCTGAGGAGAGAGTGTGTGTGTGTGTGTGTGTGTATATATGTATGTGTGGGGAGGGCGGGGCGAGGAGGATTCTTAAAGGGCCACCACGCAATTAGCCCCCTCAGCAAGGCCCCTAATGATACATCCAATTAGCAGCCCCCTAATTAGCAACAACTTAGGCATAATTACAAACCCACCAGGATCCAAAGCAAAGACTCACTCTCTTCTCCCTCCCTTCTCCCTGGCTTTCAGGAGTGAGGAGGGCCACCTGGGAATCAAGAATTCACCTCGAGCTCCCTCTATCACGGGAGGGCCCTGGCCTGGAAAGTGCCCCCTCATGTCCAACCACCCGTCCCTCCCAGTGAGGTCCTCCAGGGAGACCAGAGTCTGGCAAAGGGTGTCCTCACGCCTGCCCTCCTTGCTCAGGGGCTGGGCAAAGAAGCCTGCCTCAATCCCTTTTCCTGTAAAACCTCGTTTTCCCTCACTAAGGCCTTAGGGGAGGAGGGGTCAGACAGAGAAAGCGTGAGATAAATATTTGTGAAATGAAGAACCAAGAGCTCTGAGTCCTGTTGCTGGGGGACAGCTGGGCTTCCTCTGCTAGACGCACCCGCCTCTGCCTCTCTCCGTCCGTCCACCAGCAGCTCTGAAACCTAATCTGAGTTTAGAACCCAGGGGCAAAAGGATCAGGTTGAGGCCAAGGTAGGAGGGCTGATGGTGGCATCTCTCCCTTTCTCCCCACCCTCGTGGGCAGGCAGCCAGCTGGGTCAGTGGCAAGTACCCCAGGTCTGCCTCACATGCCTCTCAGGGGTCTTGGAGACGTTCTGCCTAGAGTGGGACTGTAGGCATAAGGGGGGGCGGGGAGCCTAGTCTGGCATGGCAGGTGGGACCTCCTCCCTCCCTCCTCTCCCTCACCTTGGCAAGGGAGGTGGCGGTTCCTGGTTGTGCTCTGGTGGGAGCAAGTGTTACCCGCCACCCCTTGGAGGGATTTCGAGGTGGGGACACAGGCTTCTAAACACACCCACTTATTGCTCCGGTGATGAGCCAGGCTCTCCCAGCACCACACCATGTCCCGGCCTGGGGCGGGGGTGGGTCTCAGTGTTCAGGGCCATGACACCCTGATGGGTAAACTGAGGTCCAGAGGGGGGAAAAAGCTTGACCAGGTGAAGCAGCTTCAAATCAGGGGCAGGGGCAGATGGAAACGCAAGGCATAGGACTCCTAGGCTGGTGATCTTCCGAACCCAGCTGGGCCCCACGTGGATACTTGAAGACCTCACCCCATCCCAGCTAGGGCTACAGGGTAGGCTCTCCCCTTTCCCCTGGTCACTAACTCTCACCCAGCTTCTCTGGGGTCCCCTTTCCCCAGGAAAGAAGAAGATGTACTGGCCAGGGAGCTCCAGACTCAGAGGGGCCCTCTTGGAGGCCCCCAGGGGATGGTGGAGTAGCTTTGGAGAGCCACCCCCACTGAGAGGTCTGACGCTGGCACGCCACGAGAGGGATAGAGGCTGCAGAGAGGACTGGCTTGACCCACCCCAGTGCCTAGTGCTGTGCCTGCAGTAGGCAAGGTGCTCGGTAATCGTCCAAGGAACAGATGAGTGAAGCAAGCAATGGACAAAGGGTGAGAGGCGTAGCAGTCAGACTGCAGGAAGGACCGGTCTAGTCTCTACGAGGAGGAATGGGAAGGCAAGATGGGAGGACTGGTGCAGTCTCCACCACAAAGGGTAGAGGATAGATTGCAAGAAGGACTGGCTTCCAGATGCCAGATACAAGGAAGGGGAGAGGAGAGGAGCTCTGTCCTCAGGGAGGGAACGGGGCACAAACCAGCCAGGAGGATGGGTGGGAGCTCGGCTGAAGCAGGGAGAGGACTTCGGGGGACTCCGCACCTTCTGGGGGAGCCCACTCTGCGGGAGGGGGAGTCTTCTTCCAGGTCTCCCCCTTGCCAGAGGCGGGGACAAAGGTGTGTGGGAGGAGAGTTAACCAGCTACCAGGAAAGACAGAGACAGAGAAACAGAGACCTCATACCTACAGACGGAGATGGATAGAAGGAGGGAGAGGGGCAGGGAAGAGAGAGGGAGATACCCACAGAGACAGAAGAGATAGAGACACAGGAGAGGAGAGACGGGAGCGAGAGACAGGGACACAACACACACAGATGGCAAAAGAGGAAGGCAGAAAGAAACCAGGGACTCAGAGACAGAACCCCGAAAAGACACAGAACAGACCCAAGCACAGAGGGAACCAGAGGGACAGAGGCGAGAGTGAGGGACTGAGAGACAGGGACACAGGCAAAGGGACTCAGAGAGCAGCCAGACTCTGCAGGACAGAACCCCCAAGAGATGTGGAAAGACAGAAAGACGAGACCCAGACGCAGGAAGGCGGAGGTAGAGGGAGAGAAGGCGAAGGGGGACTTCCCCAGACGGTGCCTCAGTGCCCCCTCAGTGCCCAGGAGGCACCCCCTCCCCAGCCGGCCATGCTCCCTAGAACACAGGAGGAGCTGAGGATGTTGGCTGCTGGTGGCGCCCCCAACCCACAGAAGGGACCTGGTATCCCCACCCGGGATATGCAGCCCCCACCCCCCAACCTCCATAAACGAGCTCAGGGAAAAGCCGCTCCTGGCTCCTGAAATGTCCCCCTCCACCAGCCCGCCCAGGCAACACCATCCTTCTCCCACACTGCCCCTCCTCCCCAACGAGGGTCTCTTACCTGCAGCTGCAGCCTGGAGCAGGTCCCCCTAGCACTGGGCTGGCAGTGGTGGGCGACTCCGCCCGAGAAGAGAGAGAGAGAGAGAGAGAGAGAGAGAGAGAGAGAGAAGCTGGAGACTGAGAGGGAGAGCCAGGGAGGAGGGGAGGGAGGGGGGTAGAGGGAGGAGAGGAAGAGGGGGGAGGGACACGGGGGAGGGGGAGTCGGGAGAGCGGGAGGAGGAGGGACGGGGGAGAGTGCTGGGAGGGAGGAGGAGGCGGCGGGGAGAGGGGAGGCTGCCACGGGGTGGGGGGGGGGAGGCTTGGGGAGGGGCCTGGAGAGAGGAGGCTGGGGGGAGCCTGAGTTTCCCACCCACCCTTCAGGTTCAGCACCACAAACAGGGGACAGCGGCGGAGGGTGCTCGGTGTGTGCGTGTTGGGAGGGGTTGGGGGTCATTCACAGGCGTCCCTCCTCCTCCCCAACACACACAGACTCTGATCTATACAAGGGCCAGAGAGGCACGAACAGCTACAAATAGTTACAGGCTCACAGAACCAGGGGGAGGGCAAGAATGTTTAACCAGAGTCAGATCCAAATTCACATGCTGTGCCTCCAGACGGAACCTCGCCCAGCAGGCCCAAAACAACCACAAAGGTACCCATTAATAATAGTAACAGCAGTTGCCATTCAGACCCCCCTTACCACGTGCCAGGCGGTGTTAAACATTTTTTTTTTTTTTTTGGTAAGTGACTGACAGGTGTTGACACAACTAGCCCTCTGAACAACCCTGTGAGATAACGTTATTAGCCTCATTTTACAGATGGGGAAATCGAGGCACAGCGTGGCTACGTGGAGCTTTGGGCTCCACACCCTTAACCACTCCACGGCACGCGTGGTCCCATATGCGGGAGCAAGTGACAAGTGGTGCAGCGGACAGCCAGCAGCTGGGTGAGGGACCGAGTCCTCAAAGCACACAATCCTGAGCCCTGACGGGGGAACACACGCTTCAGACTCACACCGTCACTGACTAAACTCACCAAAATCCCACGTCAGAGTCCCACTCCCACCCAGGACGGGAGGGGATGCAGCTGAGGCCGGCGGCAGGAGGGAGGAGACCTCGCACCTGCCACTGTGCCCAACGCTGGTCCAGGCTGGACAGCCTTGGGCGGGCTGCCAGCCAGAGGGAGGCGGTTCAGCTCCCTGCAACTTCCCACGCTTGGGCCCAGGGTTCTGGGAGCGGCCAAGGGCGGCCAAGGATTGGTGGGCTCCTGCCTCTCTAAAAACCCACCTGGTGGCTTGGTCTTCATGGTCAGTGTGGGTGGTCAGACCATCGGGTGGACTTCCTTGGTAGGAGGTAGACAGATGGCCAGGATGACTAGGGGGTCTGCCCCCTCTGCCCCGGGAAGCAGGAGTCCCAGCCAAACCCTGTCCCACGGACGAAAAAGCCCACCCTCCCCACCAGCCTGGATCCCGCTCAGGAATTTCTTCCCCAACAACAACCCCCCCCCCCCAGAAGCTATTCCTGGCCTGTGCGGGAGGGTGAGAGTTCTCCCGGTTCCTGCCCTCCACTGGTCCTGCAAATACAGGCCTCCACTCCCTTCTCCCTTGCCTTAGACAGGGCCATAGGAGGGAGCAATTTCTAAATCCCTCCCAGCCTTGGGCCAGGGAAATCAGCTGTCTCAGACTCCCTGGTCCCTGGATCCCCTGGGCTTTCCAGTCTTTTCCAGTCCAATCAGGTCTAATCCTGGGCCTTTCAGCATGGCACACTGGGGGTCATTCCCTCCTGGGTTCCATCTCAGCATGCCTCAACTGGGATCTAAACTCAGTTGCTTTCTGCTGGGGTCTGACCTGGGCCCTTGGCACAAAGTCTAACCACAGTAATTTGTTGGGGGTCCAACCTCAACATTATTCATGGTGGTGGTGGGGGGGGCATCTAGCCTCAAACCCTTTGCTGCAATTCGACCACAGCTTCCCACAACAGCCCTTCCCACCTATATCCTTCCTCTGAGGCTTAATTTCTGTACTTCCCCCATGGGGGTCTAACCTCAGTCCTTTTCCTTGGCTCCTATAATCTCTTCCACGTTGGGTTTCATTTCAGCCTTTATGGCAGGTCCTCATTTCTGTCCTCCGAGGTCCACACTAGGATCTCACCTCAGTCCCGCTTCTAGGTTGAACCTAGGATTTTTCTCTCCCCACGTACCCCTCTCTCCTATTCTTCTGAGCGAATCCAGTACCCAACACCGAGCCTGGCCCATGGCAGGTGTCAAACACTTGCCAGAACAAAAGAATGAAGACAACTCAAGTCCGCTTCCTCTGGACATATAAATAATCACAGGCCGACCAAGTCTCCATGGGGGTGACGGAGGGGGGAGGTGAGATTGTCCCATTTTTCAAACGGGGACACTGAGGTACAGAGGCAGGAGTGCGTCAGCCAGGCCTGCAGGGCACAAGGGCGCAGTCAGAGCACTGACTCCCAGTTCCACCATCCAGGGGGGCCTGGGGAGACCCTCCCTTCCTTCAGGAGGCTTCCCCGCTGTGAACGGCTAGAGGCGATTACTCCAGTGACTGCCCCTGGGCCTGGGGCGGGCGGTGGGTGGGAGCTCAGCAGGCCAGGGTCTCAGCGGGCCCCGGACCCGCCCTGTCCCCAGGCCTCTGCGACTTATGTCTCCTCTGCTGCACTTCATGCCGAAGCCGGGTCAGGACCAGCTCTGATGCCTGGACCAGGCTGTGCTGTGGGGAACAAGAGGAGGCCGGCGCTGAGAAAGAGCAGGAGGGGCGCAGGTTAGACCACACGGGAGCTCGGCGGCGGGAGGTCAGAGAATGGACCAGCCTGTGGGGTGGGATGGGTCTCTGTGATGGGGTGAAGGTTACACCCAGGAGGACGGCCTTCAGTGAATTTCCAGTGGGAGGGACAGAGCCTCGGCTGAAATGTATGGGTGTGAGGTTTGAATTCAGACAGGGAAGGACCGAAGCACGGGAGAGACACACATTGTACGGTAGTGAGGCTGAGGTTAGACCATAGTGGGGGAGACGAAGGTGAGACCTTGATGACAAAGGACAGGCTAATAAGGGACAGGAGGAAACCAGCAAAGTGAAAAAGGGAAGAATGTGGCACCACATGAGGGACAGAGTGAGACCCTGGTTGGAGGGTCTCAGGCTAGACCCTAATAGAAGGGACAGAAGAGATTACAGTGACGTGGCTTGAATGAGGGAAGAGGGTCGAGGGGATGGTTTGGCCACAGTAAAGGGAAGTCCTCTGTCCCACAGTTGGACCCCAGCCTCTTCCACTAGGATCTAACCTCTGTCCTTTCTGTTTAGGCTCTAACCTCAGACCTCT
The DNA here is from genome assembly GCA_004024625.1 of Mellivora capensis. NCBI lineage: Eukaryota > Metazoa > Chordata > Mammalia > Carnivora > Mustelidae > Mellivora > Mellivora capensis. The sequence continues at coordinate 116,029 of PISX010000417.1, read as the reverse complement.
CCACTGGGGTCCAACCTTTCTCCTTTCTGCTGAGGTCTAACCTCAACCATTCCATTGAGGTACAGAATGTAGGAAAAGATCCAAGCAAACCCTGCAGAGGAGCCAGCATCCTTGACCTCTGAGAGAAAGCACCCAGGCTAGACCACAGAGACAGGCCTTGGAGGTAGACCAGAGGCAAGGAGAAGGCAAACAACGTGCCAGGGAACAAAGGCAGAGCACAGCCTGAGAGGAGGCGGTTGGCCACAGGGGAAAGGTCAGAGGTCAGACTGGATGAGCTGCAGTGGGGGGTTAGGGTTAGACCGCGGACCACTGGGAAGGCCAGACGACAGACCCCGCGGTTCAAGGGCTGGCTCACTCCAGGAGGTTCAGGGGTTAGGCCAAAGTGGGAAGGTTCAAGGTTAGTTAGATACCAGGGGAAAGCCGAAGACTGGTTGCGGGAGGGCTGGAGGTTGGACTACAGGGAGGGTAAGTCCCTGCCTGCCGTGGAGGGCAGAGGTTAGACCGCAGAGGAAGGACCGAGGTTAGGTCACAGGAAAGGGAGTGGGGGCTGCAGGGAGGGCAAAGGGAGAGAGTCAGACAAAGGGCGAGGAGGCTGAGGGTGGCTGGGGGCTGACAGCTGCCCGGTCGGATTCCCTTGGGCAGGACGGGCCCCTCCCGATTGGCTGCCCCGTCTGCCCTGTCTCTCAGGACTTGTCCTTGGTCAACAAGAACTGCCTCCTGGAAACAGTTACTCCTTCCTCCGTGGGTGGAGGGGGGGGGGCGGAGGCCCACGGTCCCCTCGCTGAAGGTGGGCTCAGGCTTGCCGAGCTCCCGTGGGGTCAGGCCCCTGAATGCACCTCCTCTGTGGGGCGTCTCCCCATCCCCTTCTGTGTTTCCCGAGGGAGTGCGCCCTTGACACAGCAGGGGGTACCGACTCCCCCACCCCCACCCCCAGGTTGGGCTCAGTGAGGGGAACCCAAGGTGGGGAGCCCGGCTACCTGCAGGATGTGCACGCCCTTCAGGGAGACCACGGCGAGCTCCTGCAGCCCATCCCCGGTCAGGTCTACGTGCGCCATGGCCAGCAGCGGGCTGGAGAAGCCCCGTTGCCACAGCAGGCGAAATCCGTGCTCGGCCTGGGGCAGCCCGCACTCTGGGCCGAAGTACTTGTAACAGAGCAGCTCCTGCAGGGGGTTGGGGTGGGGATTCGAGGGTCACATGGAGATGCAGGGCAGTGGGAGGGGACATGCAGCGGTGGTCCCATCCCTCAGCCCCACCTGCCCGTAGGTGGCCACCAGGACTTCAGGCCTCCCGTCCAGATCCACGTCGGTGACCAAGCCACAGAGGATGCTGTCAAACTGGTCACTGCCAGGCAGAAGAAGCTGGTCCTCAAGGCCCCGGCTCAGCAGGTCCCTGAGGGTCCCCAGATGCGGCGGGGAGACCAAAGTCACACCACAGTGCCCACCCCCTCTAGGCGGCAGGCTGGGGCTGGGGGCCCACAGTGCTTCCCCTTCCCGGGTCTGGCCCATGCTGTTCCTCCCGACACCCAGACCCCCCCATCTCCAACCTGGACGTCTGCACATCCACCAAGGGGAACCCAAATCATTCCCTCAGACTATTCACTGTTGCCCAGAAGGGACACCCACCCACACTGCCCCCTGGAGGCGGGGCCGTCTCACCCCTGCACAGAGGACCCTGTTGCCCTTTCTGGCAACACCCTTGCCTCCAGTCTGGACATGCACAAGGCCTCTGGGAGGCTGGCGTGGGGGGCTCGGACCCCACTTGGGCACCTGTGCTGCCCACCAGGGGAGCCACAGCTGGCTGGCTCTGGCTCCTGAGAGCAGACTGCGACATTTTCAGAAATTTTGCCAGCTGACTTGAAACCCACCACGGTGGGAAGAGGTATGCCCCAGAAACTGGCCAACCCTCTGAATCAAGGCTTTCTTATGCGCGGAGTAGGCTCATAAGCTCTTGCCCACACACTTGTCTGGGGGTAGTGGGCATCTCAGTTCTAATCCCAAGGCCTCAACGTAGCCCCGACCAGTTCCAGACCCAAACGCTGACGCTCTCCTCCCGGAGGCACAACCACCTTGACCTGCCCCACCCGAACAAACCCTCACCTATACACCACCGCTGGCTCCAACATGCTGGCCACAAGCACGCTGTACTCTTCTTGCCGTGTGGGGTCCTTGGTCTCTGGAGAAGGGACACGGATGGGGGGCACTAAGGGGACAGGCTCCAGGCTCCTCACAACTCCCACTCTGTGAGGGCAGAGACCCGAAGCTGTGCTAGGGAGGGATGCATCGAGGTTAGATCACAAGAGGTCGAGGGAGGGGAGATGCCAGGAAGAGGAGCAGGGAGATGCCAGGAAGAGGAGCAGGTGTGAGGCCAGAGCAGGAGGGAGAGGAGTGAAGACCAACCCAGGGGGTAGAAGGCAGCCTGCAAATGTCAGGCGAAGGGAGCTGCCAGGGAAGGGCCCAGCAAGAGGAACGGAGCAACAGATGTGGGTAAAGGGGAGCCCAGGGAGGAGGAGGAGGGCAATGTGGAGTCCCCGGGGGTGGGGGTAGAGCTCAGGCTTAGATTGCAGCAAGAGGCAGGTGAAGAGATGGGGGTGCGTGTGGGGGTGTGGAGGGGTGTAGGAACAGAGGAGTCTGCAGGTTGTGGGTTAGACCACCAAGGGAAAGGCATAAGTTCAACACCAGGTTAGGTCTCGATTAGACCACGGTGGGGCGGGGGTAGTCATTGAAGTAAAATCGGGAGAGCACAAAGGGGAGGGAGTGGGCCCCGGAGGGATGGGGGAGGTGCTGAGGGGTCAGACACTATGTAAAAAGGGCATGAATCTGGGTGTGGGGGGCTGAGCCTGCGGAGTTGCCCCCCACCCCAGGCCCAAAGCTCACCCTCAGGGGCCGAGAGGCTGAACACAATCACCCGGGAGATGGGGCCATCCTGCAGGATCGTCCAGGTCTGCAGGACCTCTGTGGGGGAAGAGGGGGACTCAGGGCCCTGTCCGCAGCCCCTAGCCCCCTGCCCGGCCCCCATACAGGCTGTCACCTTGGCTTCGCTGGTCCACGTGGGCAACTCGGACATAACCACTCTGACAGCCAAGGGCGGAGAGTCGCCGGGATGTGCCAGGGAGGTTGTGGACGTCAAGCCAGAGGACGCTGGTGGGCAGGTGGGCGGACAGCATGGCTGGAGGGCATCACTGGGTCCTGGGCCCCATGTTTTGCCTCCCAAGGAGCATCCACCCCCTTCCTGTAGCCCTGGGACCCCGCTGGGGAGTCTGATTTCTCTGAGGTTACCCCTACCACCCACTTTCTCAGATCTCCCTGAGTCTGTTTTGTGTTTTCTCTGTGAACACCACCGCTGACCAGCTTCTCCCAAGTGGCCTGAGTTTGCTGACTCCCCTCCCCTCCCCGATTTCTCTGAGGCTCCCTGCCCCCATCCCCATGGGCCTCACTTTCCAGGGGCTCTCTTACCTACTGGTCAGGTTCGTGAGCTCTGGGAAGAGATTTTCCACGGGCTGTTCTTCAAACTGATGCAGCCCCTCGTTCTGGGGGAACCAAGACCAACCCCCCCCACCCCCCACCCCCGACCTGGGAGTCAGTGGCAAGCCTCACACCCAGCACCAGCCCGTGGCAACCCTGGCAGGGCCCTGCCCACTGTGCCTCCCTCTGCCTCACCTCCTTGTACAGATGAATGGCCGGGTCATTCCCACTCAGGAGAAACACTGTCTCCAGATGATTCCCGACCTGGACCCTGAAAGCAGAGAAATCTAGAGCCCCAGTGTGGTAGAACTTTCTGATCTCAGAATTGCAGAAACCTTCTGTTTCTAGAGCCCTCGCCTGCTAGAATCCTCATTCTGCCTGTGGATTAAGGCACGGAACATGGGGCTCTCATGTTCTAGAATACCAGAACCTCTTTAATCTAGAACTCCGCTGTTCCAGAAGTTCTGTTTTCCACCTCCTTTGATATACTCGAACTTCTAGAAATAAAATAGCAGAACATCCAAGTCCTAGAATCCAGAACATCGGTTTCTAGAATTCTCACCTGCTAGACCAGAGGCTGGCAAACTATGACCTACAGACCAAATCCAACTTACTCCCTGTTGCTATAAATAAAGTTTTATTGAAACACAGCTACACCAATTATGTACAAAGTATCAATTTCTTGTTACAGTGGCACAGCTGAGTAGTTATAAGAGAGAGGATCTGGCCCTTAACAGAAAAACTTGGCTACTCACTGTGCTAGACCACTGGTGTTCTAAAATGGAACTCAGAGCTCGAGTGGAATTTTCACACTTTGGGATTCTAGAAACCTCACATTCTAGACGATCTGTATTCCGTCTCCTTGAAATGTGAGAATACAAAATAGGAGAACGACTTTATCACTACAGAATCTCAGAATTACCAAACTGCAGAATTTTTAAATCTTGGGATCTCAGAGCTTGTGGCTCTAGAAATCTCAGTATCTCTGGATCTTGCAGGATCCAAATCTAGCACACCGGAGCCCAAGATTCTAGATGTCCAGAACAGAGGTGCTCAATCAGCTCTCAGATTAGCTAGCTCGGGCCGAGGCTGGTCCACAGCCACTTTAAAAGCACGATGTTCTAAAAAACAAAACTAGAGTCTGACTGTCTATGGGCAGGTTTGTTGCCTTGTTGGCAGGAGCCTCTGCTGTGTGCACATGCGCATGCGCGCGCACACACACACACACACACACACTCTCTCTCTCTCTCTGTTGTATGACACCTGCAGCTTACATACTCTGCATGGCACAGCTGGAAAGGAGTGAACTGGAGCTCCAGGTTCAGGCAGCTCTCTGTAAGGGGAGCACACACAGATGGGTACCGGCCACCCCACAGGTGCCCCCTCCCATCTCCCCCACCCCTCCTTCCCTCAAGGCCACACTCACGCGCAATGGAGTCAAGGTTGTACTCAGAGCCTGGCTCGTAGTCGCAGTAAATGTTAAGGAAGGGGCTGCCCTTGTCCCCTGAATCCTGGGGTAGGAAACTGGCCTCAGGGGAGAGCAAGGGCAGTGAGAGGGATTTGGGTCAGACGTAGAGGGGCTGTAAGGAGGGAATGGGTAGATGGAGAGGACCTGGATACCTTGATGAACGTGATCCCCACCACCAGGCCCCGCTTTGGGGGTGACTTGTTGAAGGTGTCGATGGAGACAATCTCTGCATCCACTGGGAGGGGACAGAGTGCACGTCAGGCAGAAGCCTATATCAGCAATCATGGTGACCCCTGATCTCTAGGACTCACTCATCTCTGACCATGGCAATTACCATCATCTCCCGGTCCCTGTGAATCCTGATCACAGCCGTGGTACGAGGGATCCTAACCTCCGGGTCTGAGGAATCCTGAACCCTAACCATTGACACCGATGCCTCCCGATTATCAGCCTTGATCCCTTTCAGTCACACTGATCCCATTCTCTCACCACGGTGACCCAGCTCAGAGCCTCAGAAGCCTTCTCAACACCAAGTTCGAGGCCCCCCAGCCCCATGGCGCCACGCACCGGGAATGTAGTTGAACTGCAGCTCCTTGGCCACGGGCCGGATTTTCTGTCGGAGGTCTTGGTAGCGGAAGCCCAGTACCTTGCCTTTAAGGGTGGCGGCCAGCAGCTCCCCGCGCCCGCCCGCGCCGCCCGCCAGCCCGTACACATTGCTCTGCGACGAGAAGCGCGTGAAGCTATCCTCGCGCAGCGGGCACGGCCCTGCGGCCACGGTCGCCTCCCCCATCACGCCCTTCAACCACTCACCCCCGACAGCGCCCGGCGCCGCCGCCCACCCTCCCCACCTACCCACCGCTCCCGAAGCGACCAGAACCGCCGGGTGCCCGCACGTCGCGCAGACTGATGACATCAAGAAGCTGCCGTCGCTGCCCTTTACCAAGATGGCCACCCGCCGGGCCGCCCGGGCTTCCTTCCCATAAGACTGCTCTACTGCGCGTGCGCGCTCCTCCCGCTCCTTTTCAGGGTCGAGGAGGGGGGCTGCCGCTGGCAGATTGTGGCCTGAACTGGGGGGCGGTCTCGTTGTGCAGTGTGGAAGGTAGAGTAGTAATCCTAAAACTCCGTATCGTCCTTACGTACCAGAAGGTGTTCTAAGCGCTTTTCATCTATTGATTTATTTCAAACTCAGAAGCAGGCTGAGGCAGTTAACTAGGTTTTACGAAGGAATCGAGGCTCCGGAGGTAATCTGCGTCCGATCGCACAGCTGGTAAGCAGCAGTAGTGGAATCCAAACAAGATAATTCACAGTCTGTTGGCTTCATCACTTTCCCTTTAAAGTGGTTAAATGGATTCCTACTCAACGAATAAGGATCTGGCTGTCTGTCCCGGCAAATAACCACCTCCTTCACTGAATACCTACTTGGTGCCTGCACGTTGGCCCCGATTGTCACGGAATGCTGACAACCCCCCCCCCCCCCCCCCCCCCCGCTGTGGTTACTCTGCATTCATTTACTCAGCATTTATTTATTTATTTAGCATTTACTTCATGTGTGCCCGGTCATCCTTTATGCATCAGTCTCAACGAACCCTTCCAACTCTGCAAAGGACTTCATTATCCCAATTTACAGAGGATGAAATTGTGGCTCTGATAGGACTCGAAAGTGGTGGAAACTGGGGTGTTAACCCGGTGTTTCTGACTCTGGGGTCTTCAGGGGTTCATATATGTGCTTTTTTTTGGACCTAGAAGGGCATCAGGAGTTTGAGGACTCTGTATACATCTGTACATTATTTCGAGAAGACATGAGTTGGCCAACTGTCTGGCCACCTTGAGTGACCTGTCACACACACACACACACACACACACACACACACACAAAGGTAGAAAGCTTGCGTGCGTGCACACAATGAACAAGGACAGCAGGATCCATGAAGGTAGTGACTAGATGTCCCTTGGTTACAGTCAGATCCCCAGTCCTGGACCACAAGGCCGGACACAAAGTAAGCATTCAGTAAATAGGTGTTGGAAGTCCAAAGACTCTGTGCCAGCCCCTTTGCCAAGCACCAGGGACGTTACGTAAGAGACATAAGGGGAAATTTCTCGAAGGCACATGGGATCTGGAGGGTGGTGAAGGGGAGTTTGTGTCCCTTCTTGACTTTGGGATTTGGTGACCAAATCCTGGAGGGCAGGGTCTGGCTGTGTGGTTTCATGCTGTATTCCCAGGGCCTAGACTAGGCATGGCATACAGTAGGTGCTTAGTAGATAGATACTCGCTGTGTCAGTTGAACGTGGAGTCTAATTCTGCTTCTCAAGAATGTTTTCTTCAGGCTGCTTCTCCCTCACATGGTAACCTCTGAACTATGTTCACTTAACATCTGTTAAGTGAATAAATGAAGTTATAGGTTGGGAAGGAAAGAACTGTCCTGCTCAGTGATTTCCACCTCTTGTGGCACATGTGACTCAGTTGTGGAATTTCCAGGCAAAAACCAAAACCCCCCCAAAAGGGTGGGGAGATTCACCCAAATCACAATTTATCCCACTGTGACCCAAGCTTGTGTACTTTAAATGATTTTAAGCACAGCCAGGGTCGAGACTCACTACTGAGGTCAGGGTGGCAGAAACAGATTCTGACACTACATATCCTTCAGCTTGTGCCCATGGCAGACATCAGCAATCGATCTCAGGTCTCAGGAGTCTTAACTGAGCCTTAGGCAGCCATCATCAATCAATCCATCTGAGCTGTGGGAGGAGCTGAAGGGGACAGGAGCAGGGCCTGGTGCTGTAGTCCATAGAGAATGGACTTGACACTGAACCTGAACCTCCCTCCGACTTCTGCAGGGTTCTGGCCTGGAGCACCTCTTTGAGGAGCCTGACCTGGTCTCCCAGGCAGCCCCTCCTCTGCATCCACCCCACCCCCACACCCCAGTTCACTTCCTGACATCCCAACCCATAGCAACTGTGCCTTTTGGGCACTGAGCCTCTCTAGCTCAGTCCTCCCACAGCCCAGGGCCAGGCACAGCCCATGCACATCAGACTGCTCATCTCCACACAGGTCTCCACTGTGGCATGTGGTGGAGGCTGGTGGTTCTTGTCCACCTTCCCCAGGCAGAGGGCTTCTGTCATCCCCTCTTCCATTGCCATGCCCGCTTGGTCTTCATGCACCGCCCACCTAAGCTGTTTTCCCCCTTGTCCTGGGATGCCTGGAACAAATGGCAGTGGGGCTTTCAACCCTCCTTCCAGGGAGACTTGGGCACAAGGGGCCTCTCTTCCAGCCTCCTTACTACCATTGTCCTTACCCTCCATTCTCCAGCCAGCTGAGGGCTGGGACTGCCACCCGCCATCCCAGCCGAGGAAACTGAGGCCTGCAGAACTCAAAGGCCGTAGGATTAAGCTGGGTACTCCTAGACTCCTGAGCCCACCCATCCCAAGGCCTCCCCCCGGGTCCTCTGACCCCAGCCCTGTCTCCTGGTCACGCCTGCCCTCTTTCCCTCCCAATGTGCCCAGAGCCCAAGCCGGGGACCATGAGGGGCAGGGAGACAGGACACCAGCCCTGAAGGGAGAAGGGAGCAGCAGAGGTGAGAAGGAGGAAGAGAGACTCATGCAAAGTATTCTTTTTTATTTTCTTTCTTAGGCCAGCTGCAGCTTCTGACCACAAAACCTCAAAGCACTAGGGAAGGAGCAGACGTTGGGGTGAATGCAGGGATGACCCTGAGCTCCAGGGCCTGCGGTCTATCCTGAGAGGTCAGGGCTGCAGGAGGCTTAGTGGGGGGTGGTTCCCGGCACTGGAGGGGGAGGGGCCCACCCCCGAGGTGAGAGCAAATCTCAGCAGCTACATGTGCTCAGAGCTCAGCTGGAGGACAAGTGGGAACAGCAGAAACCAGCCTCGCGCTTCAGCTGGTCAGGAGATGGGGGACCAGATGCTGACCCCCGCCCTGGCAGCACCCACAGCAAATAGGTCTGTGTCAAAGAGTCTGTGTTTTGGGGCAGAGAAGGGGACCTTTGGGAGGCTTAAATAAATGGGCAGGAGGTGAGGGGTGCAGCGAGAACAGAGGGGGACTGTCCGGCCAGCAGGCCCTGCCTCGGGGGCTCCAAAGCAGGGCTGAACCCACACTCTGGCTTGGGGAGACTCCTCTGCGGGAAGGGAGGGAAGGTCTCACAGCCAAGGTCTCAGCCCCACCTTTCTCTCTAGGCTCACGCGCTGGAGGGGCGCGGGGGGAAAGAAGACCAGGCAGGAAGACAGGTGCCAGGGGGCTGGGTGGGGCTTAGCGCAGGTCCTCCTCGTCCCCCTGGATCGTCTTCTTGATGCGGAGCAGCATGGTGGTGAGCCACTGGTCCAGCCGGGAGATGGCATCGTACTCCTTCACCTGGGACACACAGGGGGCGGTGGGGGAGGGGGTGTCTGAGGGGCCGGTCCCATACCTGGCCCTGGCCCTGATTCCCTCCTTGTCCCCAGTCCCAGAGTCTCTGGTCCCCAAATTTGCTATGTGTGTCCCAGCCTGCCTCCCAGAGAGGAGCAAAGGGAGGGGGTTCCCTCTAAGGCTGCGTTGGGAAGAAGAAAAGATGTCGCAGCATAAAAATGCTCCAGCTTCCTTGTTTTATGGGTGGGAAACAGGTCTGGAGATGTGAAGGCCTGTTCACAGGGACGGGGGCCAGGAGGAGAACCAGTGCCCTGTTGCCCGGCCGCAGCCCCACTCCTCCCTTCTCCTCACTGGAGCTTCCTGACGTCCCACCCATCGTCCCAGGCAGGAAGGACCGGAAGGACTTCAGTATCTGTCATCCTTGATGGTGTAGGATTCCTGAGGGGAAGGAGATGCCCAGGAGACGCCACTGGACAGACGCGGGCTACACGACTGCATTAGGACAGGAACTGGGCCCAACCAAGTTCCAGACTGTTCCAGAGAGTAAGGAGGGGGAAACACCTCTGTGGGGTGCTTCTACCAGGGAAGGTGGTGCTGGAAGGGGAGGCCCTTTCATGACTCATCTCCCTCCCTCCCTGTCCCCACTGCTCACGGGGGCGCTCACTGGTGCAAAGACCTTGGCCTGGGGAACAGAGAGACAGACTTGCCTCTGTTTCCCCACTCTGCCCCCAAGAGGCCGAGGATGAGTCTCCTCACCTCACCCCTGTATCATCATCTCTGGTATGGGGGGACACCTCCTGCACCTCTGGGGCTCCCCGTGAGAATTCTGGGGTGACTGGAGAAAGGAATTCACAGGCAGGACCGGACCCGGACAAAGGGTGGGATTCACGGGAGAGCGTGTCTGAGAAGAGCGCCCCCCGCCCCCCGCCCCCGCCACTCACCGCCTCAGTGTAGCTGTCAATGTTCTGCTCCTCGTGGGCATCTAATAGTTTCTGTAAGAAGACAGTAGACAGGCAGGGGTCAGGGGCCAAGGCTGGCCTGAGGCCTGACCTGGATAAGACACACACCTACTCCATCTGGGGGTTTCAGGTTGGGTGAGAGAGGGGAGGGGTCCTGTGCCGGGAGGGAGAAAGGAGCTAGTTCCACCTCTGCCTGGTGCGTGTGTGCATGTGTGTGTCTGTGTACGTGTGTACGTGTGCATGTGTGTACGTGTGCGTGCAAGAGATCACGCGGCCTCCTGGCTCTGCTCCCGCCTCCACCACCGCCTGAGCCTTACTTCTCGCATCGAGAAGATGGAGGCCCAGACAGGAGAAGAGGAAAAACAACACACAAACAAAAGAGCCTGAAGAACCTCCGTACAAACCTTGGTGACAGTAATACCCAGAGTCCCAGCCTCTGGATCCCGCCCCCCAACTGGGGTCCTGGCTGAGCCCTCCAGGCCCAGAGGCAGGGAAAGAGCGGCGGGGTGCCCGGCACTCACTTTCATCAGCGTGCACTCCCGGGAACCAGAGAAGGCGGGGAACAGCTCCTCGTACTTCTGGACAGCAAGCTGGACATCACCAGAGTGGAAGGAAGGAAGGGGACAAGCTAATGAAGATGGGACATGGGAGCCACTGGCCTGGCAGCCAAGGGGATCTGAGCCACCTGGCCCCGAGTCAGCCCTCTGCGCCCTTCCCCCAGCCTCCAGTGTCACCTGGCTCTGTGCCCAGTGGGCACCTCCGTGGGGCTGTGCTCGGCCAAGCCTGGCCACAGAGACAGCTTGTGGGGAACAAAGCTGCGGAGGGCGGAGGGAGAAGGTCTCCCAGGCCGGCGTGCAGGGTAGGGGGCAAACGCCAGGCCGGTGCGCAAGGTAGGGCACAAATGACCGCTGCCTCGTGTAAGTCCTTCCTACGTGCCAGGGCTAGTGCTGGGTCTGTCTCACATTTAACCATCACGTGGACCCGGAGAGGGTCGAATGATAGTGACCCCCATTCTGAAAGTGGGGAAACGCACGATGACCTCAGGGCACAGAGTGTGTGGGGGCGGGAACTCGAGCTGGCCCGACACCGGAGCCCGGGCTCTTACCCCAGCGGGAGCAGGGAGGCAGTGGCACTCAGACACCCTGTGTGGCGAAGGGCAGGGCGGCTGGAGGCCCCGCGAGATTCCAGCTCCTCCCCTTGCCGTTCCCTGCCCCCTGGCCCAGCACTGACCCCTCTATCGCCGAGAAGCCCTGCAAATGGATGACGTGGGCACGCACGCTGTGGTTCAGATCACGACACTGGGAGCCAGAAAGATCTGGACTCTGGCCATGAGGCCCTGAATAAGGGTCTCTGGTCTCAGCCTCAGCATCCTCATCTGTAGGACAGGGGACAGTGACGCTGACCTCAAGGGACGCAGGAAGGACTCAAAATGTGCCCTCGCTGAAGACAACACCAGGCACTGTGTGAGCCAGGAGCTGGATAAACTCAAAAGTGGCAGAGACTGGGCGGGGGATGCCAGGGATGGCCACACAGCAGCGACAACACGCAGCTGACTGTCGGGGGGCCGGACGTGAGGGCGGGGCTTGCCCCCCACTAAGGGGTCAGGCAGCGACCTAGCTCGGTGACAGCCCTGATGCTCTGAGGTGATCACGGGGAGGCGGGGGAAGCCCTGGGCAGGCCCACGGGGCCCCGGCTCACCTTGGCATTGAGCATGTCGATGCAGAAGTGGCAAAGGGCTGCCTTGAAGAAGTAGTCCTTGGCGCTGTACTTGAGGAGGGCGCTGTCCATGGCGTTGGTTCCCACCTGTGGGCACGTGGAGGTGGTGCCATGAGCTTACAGCAGGCAGCCAGAGAGTCAGGGTCATGGCCAGGCGCCCAAGGGCCATCAGGGAGCAGCATCTGTATCCTAGGTGAGGCCTTTCTAACCCAGGACCCCAAGGGCAGGGAGGCCAAGGACCAGCCCCAGGGAAGTCAGCCAGTGGTGCGCAGGCAGCCAAGGCCCAGGGTTTGACAGGGGGTGGGTGTTGCCACAGGGCTGAAGCCAGGTGTCCGTGGGCCCCCTGAGGCGCCCAAGACGGTTGGGGAGGAGGCGGCTCCGCTGTCAGGCCCCACGGGAGGCTGGCTCGCGGTGGGCAGAGGGGCGGCAGGCTGAGGGAACATGAGAGGTGGTGCCCGCCCCCCCCCTTCCTCCGAGGCCAGCTGCCTGCCTTTCTCTTGGCCAAACCCGAACCCACCAGGACAGCCTGGCCCGCCCAGCCCTCCCCACACACCCCAGGGGAGACTGTGCACCCAAGGGACGCTCCCTCCCCAGCCCTCCCACCCGGCCACCTTCCTGGAGGCCCCTTGGCCACCTCTGGCCCCCCCAGGCCTCAGTGATCCTGCCCATTCCCTCTGGGACCCTCCCTGTGAGAAGCATACAGGGAGAGGGCAGTGACACCGTGTGGGTCGTGGGTGGAGAAAGGTTCAGCCAGTGAGAACAGGACAGCGCGCCAGGGAGGTGATGCAGGAAGGCCGAGAGGCAGGCCTGGGCGCAGGGCCCTCCCAGAGAGCAGGGCTCGGAGCCCCACCAGCCCCCACCTGCTCGTAGATGTCAATGGCCTTCTGATACTGCTCTAGCTGTGCCGCGTAACCAGCCACCTTCAGCAGACACTTGTTGGCTGAGCTGTGTAGGGTGGGCGGGGAAGACAGAGATCAGTAGTGGCCTAGGGGCTTAGTGGGGGCTGGGGAGGGGAGCCCACTGCCCCATTACCTGTTGGATTCCTCCCCTTTGTAGTAGTCTGCAGACTGCTCATAGTGGGCGATGGCCTGGGGAGACACGGGGCAGGCGCAGAGGGAAAGGGGGTAGCAGTGCAGCCCTTGTCCATCGCAGGCCGGGCCCTGGGCTTGTTACACAAGCTCGGCCCAAGCCCCACGCCCTCTTCCAGTACTCAGACATCAGGGGACTCCCCAAGTGCATACAGCAGTGAGATGAGCCCCAGTCCAAGGGGACCGGCCACCGCGGTCCTCCCCCACCACTGGCCAGGCATGGCTGCTGACCGCCCCTCACCTTCTCAATGTCCACCAGCTCCGTCTCGTAGATCTCGGCAATGGAGATGTGGTGCTTGGCCGCGATCGTGAATCGGCCCTGGGCGGGACACAGGAAGGCGCTCTCTGTGATGAGTGATGGCCCCAGTACCTCACCTCAGCCCCTCCTCACCGTTCCAGGTCCCTGAAGCTGGTGGGTCCCTGCCTCTCAGCCACACCACTGAGCCAGAAGGGCACAGGCCTTCAACAGGAGGCTTCACCGAGGCGTGGGTCTGGGTGCTGCCCTGACGGGGGTGCCCTGTGCATGTCCCTCCACATTTAGCCTCCTGTCCATCCTGTCCACAGGGACACGGGCAAACAAGGCGACGCCAGAGGTAAGAGTGGCATGGGAACCCGGTGGAGGGCCTGGCCTGGGGAAGCATTTGACAGATGGCCCACAGAGGTGGAAGGACCAGCCTAGAATTGCCTGGTAAGAGCTCTGGAGAAACCAGGCTGATGGTCTGACCATCCCCACTGCGGACGGGACAGCCCTTCTTGGCCTCCCTGGGCACCCAGTGCGGCCACAGAGGCCAACACCCATCTTCCCCCAAAGACACGCATAGCATGTCTAGGTCCTGGGTTCCAGGTTGCTGGCGGAGCCGCCTCTGGGCCTCACCTACCACGGGGGTGGCTCCCTGGAGCAGGGGCTGGCCCAGGGGACCACACTCCCCTCACTCCCACTTCCCCTCGCACCTGCTCTTGGTGCTGGGGTTGGGGACAGCAGGCTGGAGCAATATAGTGGGACAGGAAGGGGACAGGACAGGCAGCGACCCTTACCATGTCTGTGTAGATCTCAATGGCTCTCATCAAACAGTTAATGGCCTCTGGGGAGAGAAGAAGGGAAGTGAAGAGCAGAAATGAGAAAAAGAAGTCATCTAGGCAGAAACCAGGAGAGGAGCGGGAGGCAGGGAAGGCGCTCGGTGGCCTGCAGAGAACATCGGGCTCATGCAGCTACCAGGACTGTGTTCCTGTGGCTGGGCCGGGGGACTGAAGGGATCCCCGAGCCCCAGGGAATGTGCTCAGGGCTATGGACAGTGCAGACCATGACCTGCTGAGGGCTGTCATCTCGGCAACCCCAGTCACGGAACACAGGCCGACAGCCAGCCTCCCACGGGGGGTTGGAGCCAGGCCAGCAAGGGCCCCACCCGCCATGACAAGAGGGGCTGGCAAGGGGGACGAGAGGCAGCCAGGCCTGACATGTGAGGGACCCCCAGGTTCCACCAGGGCTCTGGAACCTTGAAACTGCCCCACATCCCCTGTACTTGTCCAGCCTCTGTCAACAACATGAGGGGAGCCAGACGTCAGGACACCCAGGCCCCTGGGGCTGTGACCTCCGTCACTGTCTCATGCACACGTGTTGGCATTCAGCAGAGCCCTCCGCTCTCGTCCCTCCCCCTGCCACCCGCCCACTCCTCAAACTACGCAGCAAACACCAGGAAGGCCCACGAGGAGAGAAATTCGGCTACCTTTGTGGTACTACCTCTTCCAAGACCTGAAATTCGGGTACAGTTTTTTGTTTTTTTTTTTTTTTGACACGTTATTTGGAGGAGAGCGAGCAGCATGAGTGGGAGGCATTTTCTAGCAGACAGAGATGAGCTCTCCGGGTGGCTTTTTAAAAAAACGCATCTCCAAGGAAAAGGTGTTGGGGGAGGTGTGGGGGGAAGGACAGAGAGCCTGGACAGACGGAGGACACAGGCTCTAAGCTGGGCTGGGGCTAGGAGTTCATCCTGATGTCTCTGGCACCCTGCAGGCTCCTGGTCTGCCTCCTAGGGCTACCCTGCCCACCCACCCCAAGTCAGCCAGGCCCACTGGGCGGGGAGGCCATGGAGAAGGGCCGAAGCTGGTGCCTGTTCTTACAAGGCTCAAGGTCTCACTACCTGGGTGGGGCGGGGTATGTGAAGAGAGGCTCTCCGCCTCAGACCTGTGACCGGGCCTTCAGGGAGTCCACAAGCCCCCCTAAATTTACATGCGAAAGGCGGGTGTCTGTGAGCACTGCTCTGGGGGAGGGAGGCCCTGTAGGCTTGGTCCAATTCTGAAATTGGATGCCAAAGATCTCCCGAGATGCCAGAAAGATTCAGAGAACCTACATCATGCGTTTGGGGTTCTGAGGCTGACCCCTGGAAGCCCGGGGCACCAGAGAAAAAGAAACTGAGATAAAGAGAAGGCGGAGAGAGAGAACACGGAACCCAAGTTATAGCCAACAACAGTCTCGTTTGAACACACGCACACGTTTTGAAACAGCATTTCTGAGCCGGGTGACCGGCAATGGGCTGCTTGCAACCCAGTGCTGTGACCGGCAATGGGCTGCTTGCAACCCAGTGCTGAGGCCGGGGAGAAGCTGCAGGGGAGCGCCTCCCACCGGCTCCCCCTTCTGGAACAGCATGGTGGCGGGGGGGGGGGGGGCGGGGGGGGAGGCCCACCCCACACCTGTGCCTGCTCCCGCTACAAGGAGCGCGGGGACAGGGAGAGGCTGCGAGTTCCTCCGGAGGACAGGCTCTCTCAGCGGCTGTGCTGCAGGGCTGTCAGCAAGGCGTGGCCCTTGGAGCAGCAGCGAGGGGCAGAAGATCACCCCCCCCCCCACCCCCAGCAGCAACATGGATTCACGGGGTTAAGGCCCCATCACTCCTGCTCCTGGCTCGGGGACAAGGGGCAAGCTGCCAGCCAACACCCCAGTGAGCGCTGGCACCCAGGACACAACCAGCTTATCTCCAGGTACCAGGCCCCGGAGGAGGAGCGGCTAGAGCACCCCTGGATGAGATCCAGCCCAGGGTGGGGGGTGCTGCAGTCCAGAGCAGGGAAGGTGCTCGATTAGGCTCACCGGGAGTCATGCAACCAAGGGCCTTTGCCCTACCTGCTGGGCTCCAGCAGCCTCCGGGTCCGGCTGCTGGTTCCCACATCAAGCCTGGGACTCAGCCCTCCTGGGTACAATGGGGGCAGATGGCAAAGGCCCCCAAGGAAGTGGCCTGGGTTAAAGCAAGCCATGGCTGTGTCTGGTTCGCAGAGGCACCCAGTAGCGTGCACACGCAGCCCCAGGCCTAGCTCTCGGGTGGCTGGGCTTAGATACCTCCCTGATCTGAGTCCCTCCAGTGTAACGGGCAGAGGATGGGACCCCCGGGAAGCACCCACAGCCAGGGGCATCGCGGCCCCACCGCAGGACCCAGGGGGCAGCAGGCAGCCCTGGTCCACCATTCCAGGCAGACTGGCAGAGACAGGGCATGCTGACGACCGCCAAGTCCTCTCCCTCCAACCCGGCCAGCTCTGGCAGGCCTTCTGTGCGGGCCGGGCGCCAGCGGCCTCTCGCGGGGGCGGTGGGAGGGGGCCTCCAGGACTCCTGGAGGTGCTGACACAGGACAGAGGCCTTTGGGGTGGCCAAGGGGACCAGCAAGGCCCCAGGGAGCTGGCCACCTGCTTGCGGCAACCCGGTGGGGATCTGAGCAGGCCCTCCGGCTCTGTTTTACAAGCCACGTGGCCACAGGGAGGAGGCCGGGGGAGGCCAGACCTCTGATGGGAGCCAAGGGCCACCCCTCACCAGACATCTGTCACACACCAGGTGCTGGGCTGGCTGAGCCTGTGCTTCTCACACAGTGGCCTCTGCCTTGCCAGACAAGGAAACGGAGGCCCAAAAGATGAGCTGACTGCCTGCCTGAGGTCACAGGGAAAGGGGCTGGGTCCAGACTTAGGGGAGCATGCCAAGCCCCATGTTGCATGAGCCATTACTTGGGCGGGGAGTCAGCAAGGCAGTGGTGCAGGGTCACTAGTCCGGGGTCCCTCCCTGCTCAGCACCAAGAACCTGGCGCTCCGGCCAAGGCACCTGCTCCAGGCTGTGCCCAGATTAGGCTCCCCTCCTCGTCACTGCTCCTCTTGCTGCCTGAAGCCCTTCCCACCCCAAACCCACCTCTACCCCACCACTGCCCTCAGCTCCCAGGCAGCAAACTGCACTTGCTGATCCCTGGAGCAACCAAGTTGGCCTCTGGGCCCCACGATGGCCACATCAGCACGCGCAACGACTTTCTACCCTTCCACTCTTGTGGCATAGCTCCCGAGGCAGGGCGCCAACCCTGGCCCGGGCCCCAGCACCCAGCCCACCCTTTGCAGAGCCCTGCCTCTGGCTGGAAAGGCTCAGATCAAAAGCCACCTGAGGCCCAAGGACGCAACATCACAGATGCAACATCGTGGAGCCAGGTGGGGGCCCGTCCCAGGGAAGCGCTGACGTTTGTTTGCACTTGCCTCCTGCACCAGAGACCTGTCCTTCCGGTCACTCTGGAGCAGCAGCTGAACATCAGAGAGGCTAGGGTGGCAGCTCCAGGAAGACCAGTTCCCCAGGGAGCAGAGGTAAGGCTGCCGGTGATGGCGAGGGGCGGGGCAGGGAATGGGACAGACGTCCCTGCGTGATTCAAGAATGCCCTGGGTCCTCCTCACATCACCCACAGGGCCTGCCGTGGCTCAACCCCACCACAAGGCCTCCCCGCCGGTCCTTGCCGAGCCGGGGCCCACCGTGACCCCTCAGGCCAACCTCTGGGAGACCCCCAGCTATACAGCATGGACTGGTCAAGTCTGGGGATACAAAGACACTACTTGGTCTACCGAGACACTCAATCCCCGCCTGGAAACGACAGGTCCCTGGTGGCACTAGCGGATCGGCCAGCAAGTCCCCCGCACCGGGGCAGGAGGCTCACTGAGCCTCGAAGGCACCTCGATGCCCGGCTGCAAACTGTTCTCTCCTGGGAAGGGCAGGTCTTTGTTTCAAGATGAGGCATCTTTTTTTTTTTTCCCCTTAAAACATTCACGTATTCCCTATTCTCTTCTGAGAGAACAGTAGCAATAGATGGTCACCCAAAAAAAGCATCTTGGCTCGCTAAAATTAAAAAGTTAGCAACCTGTGTCTGGCACTGAGATGAAAAACAGAAATTAAAATTCCAGCTCCCCGAGACCCAAAATTCTGGTCCCCACTGGGCTGTGCTTCTGCGTCGGGACGAGCCCAGTGGGACAAGTGGTTTTCTTGCCATGAGTCAGTCCCAAAGCGGGCTTCTCTCCCCAGCACGCCCTCGTTTTAAGTAACTTGTTCTCTGGCAACTCCCATCTTGGGCTCTGCTCTGATTCCCCCCCACCAGGGGTAGGGAAGCCAGGTTAGGATAATTTCCGCTCCTTTTTCGGCAGCAACTCCTACCTGGCTGGTCTCAGAACCCCCTCCCACCCCCCTTCTGCATGTTAATTCTGACACCAGAACAGATTTTCCTCTCTCCTTGGCATGCGGTGGGTCTGCGGTGTAACTCCCACTCCCAAATGCTCCAGGCTCCAGGAGGGAAGCATCAGCTGCGTGCACAAAGCAGCAGGGGGAGGCGGAGGCTTGGAGCGGGATGCAAATGCCAGCCGGAAGGGAGCCAATCGTGAAGTTCAAGCTCAAGTGTCTCCCTGCCGCCCGCCGCCGGACACCTGAGGACTTCTTGGGAGAGGGCTTCGCTGGGCCCCAGGGACCCTCGGAGGCTCACCTTGGGGGTCGGCCTTCTTGAATGCGTTGCCGGCATCCACGAAGCAGGTGGCCGCATCGTGTTTGCTCTGGAGCTGCAGGTGCAGCTGGGCTGCCTGGCAGAAAGCATTTCCGGCAGCTGGAATGGGAAAGAGTGTGCACAGCCTGAGTGGGGCTCTGCCTGTCAGAAGCCGCCCTGATGCTGCCCCCCCAACCCTGTCCCCCTGGGAGGAAGGGGGCTCTCAGATTGGCCCGGGGTAGCAGAGGTGAGGGCCTTGACCTCAGACCTCCTGACTCCGGCCGGGGCTGAGGCTCCTGAAGGCCCTGACATGGACATGGAGGGAGGAGGAAGCAGCCCCCGGGGGGCGGCCCCTGAGCCCTGTGAACACAGAGAGAGAGCCAGGTGGGGGCCCACTATGATCCCATGGCCTGAATCCCAGCCTCTGGCAGTATTTCCAGAGCCACCAGGTTCTAAAGATCTGAGGAGAAGGCCAATGGGGCTAAGAGCTATGCAGGATACAGAAACTATCCCCAGCTGACCCCAGCAGTGGCCCCGGGGGACAGCGGGAAATCAGGTGCAGGGGACAAGTGCTCCTGGGGAAGAGGGCGGTGCAGACCCCACCAGAGGCCCAGTCTGTCTTGTCCCTGGCTGCATGTGGTCTTTCTGCGCTGCTCCCAAGCCACAGCAGTCACCCGCGTCTCCTAAGCTGCCTGGTGGCTTGCCGGAAACAATGGCATCGCTTCTCCTACAGGGCTGGAGAGCAGGGGGTGGGGGGGGTGGGAGTGTCCTGACCGGAAGCTCCAATGCCCACCGCTGTCCTCTGGCCACATCGGAATCATAGACTTCCAGAGTGGGAAGGGGACCAGAGGGCCTGACCCATCCTGGGACATCAGAGCAGCAGGAAAGACAAAAGCAGCCCAGTTCCCATCACGTAGGATATATTATCTTTAAAGGCTCAACTGTGAATGCAAAATTTCTAGAAAAGCAGTGTCATGGGGAGAAAAATGAAACAGAGCCCAGGATTTTCGTTTGACTAGTTGGAGGTGGGGAGGAAGCAACACATTTTAGGGGCAAAGCGACACCTATGCGATCGAGAAGTAAATATTCCTTCTCTGATGGCACCTCATTAGCTTGGGAGCATGAAACTACACAGGGCATGTGGCTCTGTGCACAATGTATCTGGTGAAAGCTCAGGAAAAACCCTTCTAGTTTCCAGGAAACCAAAGGTGTGCTCAGAAAATGAGGCGACTCCGTTTCACCCCAGGCCTCTATACTCTGCCTCCAGGGTCCCATGCCAGGCTGTGTCTCCTTCTGGTCAGAAAGTTCCTCCCAGGGTCCCAAACCTGTCTTTGCCCGATTTCCTGGATTCAGTCTTGCTGGGGCTGGAGGCCGCATCCCGGAACTGCCCCGATGAGCTCCACGTCACGCCAGATTCTCCAAGCTCTCCTCCAGGCCCTCAGGCGGCTCCTGGCCACCTCTTCTGGTCTCTCCCACCTCTAGGAGCCCCTGCCTGCCTGCCTGCCCCACCTCGGCTCTGCGGAACCTGCCAAGAGCCAGCCCTGCCGGAGCTGGACCACAGCCCCGCAGCCAAGTCAGAGGAGTCGTAACTCTGGGCTTGCTCCGCCTGCCAACACAGGTCGTGAGCATCTCCGGAGGCGTGGGAGCTGGGACACCCTCCCCCCAAGGATGGAGGCCCTTGCAGCAGTGTGTGACACTATCACCGTGTGTCCTCCCCCAGTCGGAGCGAGAGCACACGAGAGGCTACGGCGGGCACCTTGCGGCCGCTCCCGAAGTTTGCTAGTCTGCGGACCAGAGTCCTGGCGAGCGCTTCAGCTTCCACCCCAAGGCCGGGCGGGGGCAGTACTCGCAGCCGTGACAGATGCTGCCCGGGGTCACACGGCCGGCTCGAGACGTGCCACAAACATCAGTCCCTCCGGCTGTGGAGGTCCTGAAGCCACGCAGAGGCCAGCCGAGCACCGCGCTCCGGTGCTCTGCCTTCTGAATTCTGGCTCTCGGTCCCTCACGAGGGCAGTGTCTGAGTCCCGGGGCCTGAGTCAAGCCTCGGTTTCCCACCACAGGGATGTCAGCGGCAGCGCCCCTCACAGAGCTGCCCTGCCAATTCCATTCAACAAGCATGCTCGGCACTTAGGGGCGCCCTCGATAAACGGCTGTGGTTAAGGTGACAACTGGAACCACTGGAATATTCCCTCAGGCCTAGAATTCAGACCTGATGAAAGCACTAGGGAGGAGGTTCCGGGGCAAACTGGACATTCTCGGTTTAAGGAGAAACCCCTCCAAGAGCTACCCGGATTCAATAATGTATTTATCTCTAGAGCCCTCTTGCCAAGGCCCCATGGCCCAAGTAAAAGAACCCGGGGGCTCAAAGCGAGCTGAAGGTAGGCCGATGGGTTTCTGGTGCCACAGATGGCAGAGAGAGATCGGGGGGGTGGTGAGGGTCGAGCCCTGGAGCCAGGCCCTCAGGACTGGAGGAGAAAGGTGCATGAAGGGGTTCTGCAGAGATCACATACCACTCCAGTTTTTGGCCATTTTGAACATGTTCGCTGCCCTGGTGTAGATCTCACATGCTTCCTCTATTTTGGATGAGCCTCTGGGGAAAGAAGGGAAAAGGAGATGAGACGCACGAGTCTGGCAGTGAGCAGCAAGCCCGCATTCTAACCTGGGGACGGTGGGTATCTGTGCCCCCTACCCCCATAAGGGCCCTGTGAAGCCCTCTGCAGCCCAGGCCTCTGCTGAGGGCTTAGGGGAGACCGAGCTGGTGGCCCCCGCTCCCCCTGCACAAAGGCACGCTCACTGCAGGTGCCTGGGCAGCCGGGGGAGGCCTGGGTCATCCCCACACGGTGGGGGCGGGCGGGGGAGGAGGAAGACCTCCCAGCCTTCCTGTGAGCCCAGCCTCTGATGGCCCCTCCTACTTCTGTTTAGGAACGCTGGTTCCCAGGCTCTATGCAAACTCCCCCCTCCTCAACACGTCGCAAAGCATTCTGGGGGAGGAGGCCAGCTCTGGACACCTTGTCCATCCCCTAATGCCTCAAGCCCATGCCTTGCATGCTGCAGGCATTCTGGGAAGATCTCCCAACCCTACGCGTGTGCCGTCACTATTTCAAGATGGAGCAGATAACACACAGAAAACCAGTCACTGCCTTTCCTCTCTAAGGTGGGGTCTACAGAACTGGGGGGGGGGGCAGGTGCGAGAGACAAGATTTCACACACTCCTCCTTTGTACTGCTTGAATTTTCTTATCTTCTATTTTATCTGCTAAAACATATTTATACAGAACATAAAAAAGATATATATAAATCATTTTAAATATCAGGATTTACATTTGGTTCTGAGGTCCAGCCGTGAGTTACATTTCCAGCACTCTACCCCAAGAAATTAATCAGAGAAGGTATAAGGATGTTCAGTGCAGAATTATTTGAAATAACAAAACCACCTTTGAAAACCTTATCGTGCCAGAGTAGGGGTCTGAGAGAGACACAGAAGTTATGTTTGGAAAAAAAATCAAATAAAGAGCGCTCCGCTGGGGCAGCTTTACTTCGCCCTCCCGATCTCCAAGCCGTGCGCTGGAAGTTTGTTCGGAATTGGGGGCGCCCTTCATGTGTGCCTTGTAAGTTCCCACCATGTTTCTGTCCACCTCCAAGAATGCAACCCCGCCTCGGCTCATGAGGTCTGTGGTTTCTTCAACTGTCCAAATTCCCATGCCCACATCCACCAGTAGAAAACACCCTACACGCTGAGTTCCACCAAATGGATTTCAGATTCTCTCTTCGCTGACATCGTTTTGTGTTGAGCGAAGAGAAAAGAGAGGTATTTTCTGACAGAAAGCCACACAAATCAGCCTTCTGTCCTCCCGCACCCCCACCCGTGTTCACTGGCCATGGAAACCAGCCAGCCCCCGCTGTGGTTACGGAGGGCCTCCGGGGTAATTCTGAAGTTGTGTTCACAGCGCTCCTTCCTTCCGTCCGTTCCTTTGTGGCTGGTGACCATGATCACACCAGACCCCGTAGCTACCTTCCGGGAAGATTTCACTCACTCAGTAGGTCTGGGTGGGGCCTGGAGTCTGGCTTTTTTACACAATGGGCCCAGGGGGATTTGGAGAGCTCAGGTGAGTTCGGGAGGAAAAAGCTGATCTACACCCATGGCTCACTCTTCTTTCTTTGGGAGTCAGGCTATTTCCATTGGTAATATGCCCCCCAGGGCAGGCTAGCTGGCTGGCGAGGACTGGAATCCCGGCCTCCAGGAGCCACATCCCAGAAGGTAAAGTTCTTCTTTGGATGAAAAGTCTCTACCTTCTGGGGCTATGCTGATGCCGTCTCCCCTAGCCTCTGCTGTTCCATAGAAAGCGGCCCCGCAGGGCAGTGCACGCCTATGCTTACTCTGCTGGGTCCCACGGTCTTCCCCAGCCAGCTTCACCCCAGCTGGGCTGACACACCTTGTGCTCGGGGCTCCTGCTTGGAGTGACTTCTGTAGAACCCACTACTGGCCTTGGAGAGATGAGGAACTTGCACCGGCGGTACGGGGCCTTTGGGGCCTGGCTACAAAATCCTCTGGGGGATCTTCTCTAGAACGTTCTCTGACTTAAAGGAGATGGATGCGCTTGCAGACCGAAATCGTGTCTCCCCGTGTCGAGCTCCTCCTTCCCTTCTTTGTGAGAACAATGAAGCCCTATCCAGATTCAGCCAGCCTCTGAAAAAACTCAGGCTCCATGAGCAGAAATGGCTCAACCCACCGAGGGGCCCAAAGAGGGGTAACCAACAATGGACAGGGTCAGCCCCAGCTGGTGTGTTTCAGCTCAGTGGGACAGAGAGAACACAGCACACAAAGGCCGTCAGCTGCCAGGCTGAAATTTCTGTGATCCCGGGCCAGCCCTGCATCAGGTCAATGATTCTAACTGCAGAGTGGGAAAACCAAAGGGATTAATGTCTGCTCAGGCCTGCCTCCTCCCTCCTCTCAGGATCTGGGTCCTGGCCATTTCCATGCCAGGCGATGACAGGGGAATCTCTGGGATTCCATCATCTTCTTTGAGAGACGAAAGTGGAATTCCCAGAGGGCACAAATGACTTGCCTCGGGTCACTGGCAGATCCTGAAACAGAAGCCCTTCCCACAGCCACTGGCTCACCTGGGGAACAAATCTGAGCATTAACCATGTGCCAGACACTCGCAGGTATTTAGTAGTAAACCGAGGAGAAGGACCTGGCCCTCGGTAAACAGGAAATCAGCAAGATGATTTCAGACTGAGTAAGCCCTGGAGGGACTGGGGGATGAGGGGGCCTCTATGCATGGGCAGATCATAGCTACTGCTGTGAGGACGGGAAGTTCAAGCTCAGTCCCCAAAGATGACTAAGGAGCTACCGACAGAAAGAGGGAAGACCATCCCAGAGAGTGGTCACAGCATGTGCAAAGGTCCTAGGACAGAAACAGGTGCAGCCAGTTCCAGGAACAGCAGCGGGCCAGGCTGGCCACGGTGCAGGGAAGGGTAGGAAACGAGGGCAGAGAGGCAGGTGGGGAACCCCCATACAGGAGGCCGGGGGAAGGGGTGAAGCCCTAGTATATGTATATTATATATATATATTATATATACATATTATTATATATGGAGAGTGACCAGAAGGAATAAGTCCGAGCACAAGCGCTCTACCAAGGGGCCAGCCTGCAGGATAAAGCTACAGCCGACTACAAGACTTCTCCCCCAGGTCAGGGTAGGTCTCAGAGCACCCATGAAGCGCTGAAGTGCGGCAAACTCCCTTCTGGGAAGAAACCAGCCCTCCTCCAGTGCCTCCTGCAGGAGATCCAGAAAAGCTAGTTAGGCCTGCCCCTCCTGAAGAGCCCAGTGGCCACACCAGTGACAGCTGACAGTCCCTCCCCCACAGACCTCCCCCGAGCTGCCTCTGCTTGGCTCTCCCCATCCCGAAGCTCGGGCTCCGAGTCACGCTGGGAATAGAGGGAACTGGTTTGGGCCGGCCTGATGCAGGGCTGTCTATAATTACCCACTCAGCTCTGCTTTCTGCCCCCTCCCCGGGCGGAGGAAGCAGCCTCAGGACTCCCAGGCACAGCCACCAACCTCCGGCGACTGCCATATGGAGAGGCACGTGTGGTGCCAGCGATGCACAGACGGTCCGGTGGGCCCCAGGCCTGATGGAGGGGGGTCTGCAGGGCAGAGCCGCAGCCTCCCTCGCTCCTTCCTCCACCCTCTGGGCACTTCCTGGCTCCCAGAAACACGCCACCCGGCCCACCAGCACTCTCCTAAGGGCTGCAAAGAGCAGGCCGGATGGAGTAACTCCCACTGCAGGTCCTCGGGCCTCCCTGGGCCTCCTGTAACTCCAGAGGGCCACAACCACCGCCCCTCCGTCCCGTCCTTGTCCTCGGTTGGCTCTGCTTTTCCCGGCAGTGTCCTCGGTGGGAAAGAAGGGACCCCAGGGCCTATCCCGCCCTTACTGTGTCTCATGGTTTACACACCCCCATCACGTGACTAGAACTGCTTGCTAGGAGTGCGGAGTTCCTGACAGCGAAGCCCTGGCTGTCACCCCCGCTCCACCGAGGAGGAAGCTGGGTCTTGGAGATGGGGGCCAGCCCACGCTCACACTGCCAGAAAGTGGCAAGGCCCAGAACTAGGACCCAGGCCTGCAGATCAAGTCCGGACTTGCATCTCACTCTGATCTGGAGGCCTCCTTCCCCACGTCCAAGGGTCTTCGGGAAAATGAGAAGGGGGCCACGGTCCCCACCTGCTCCAGAATAAACAGCCAACACTGGGCCGATCTCCCTCACCCGACGGGCAGACGATGCTCTCTGCTGGAGCTGCACGGAGCTGCCTCTAGGCAAGGGAGGGCGGCAGTAACCAGCCCCCCCACAGGGGCCCCCATCAGGGCTGCAAGCGGAAGGAACAGCAGAGAACACGAAGGGCCACCTGGCACAGGGAGCGGGCAGCCACCAGCCCTCTTCCTCTGCTGACGACACTAAGCTGTCAGAGCAGAGCCGCAGGATCCCTGGGCATCTCCTCCCGCCCCCCTTTGCGAGGCTAAGCCCTTCACCGCCACTGCTCCCCCCCACCCCGCCCCCGCCTGCCTCTGCAGTGTGTACCCCTTGCCTACCCCATGGGTATGAGCTCCTGCGGGGCAGGGCCTGGGCCCCCAGAGTGCACACACAGGCCCCGGCAACAACGAAAAGATAAAGTTGTTGCGTACTAACTGCTGCATTCCACAACCACCTCAGGTCGCTCTTGTGACATGTCTGTAATGGGCAAGAAGCAGAAACAGAATGGACTTGGGGGCCGAGGGACCTGGGCTGAGCCCAGTTTCAGGCACTGTGATAACGGTATGACCTTGGGTTAGCAACAGCGGATCCTCAGTTGTTTTACCTGTACAACGGAGGCAAGGAACCCGATTTGAGAAGCGGCCCTGTGGGGATCAGAGAGAACAGAAGCGCCCAGCCTGGCACAAAGGGCAGAGCAGGGCAGGTGCTCCTTCTGTGAAGGAGGAGAAACGCTCTCCGAGGGCTGCCAGCCACCTGGCAAGGGGAATTCTAGAGTCACGTGGGGTGGTGGAAAAAATCGGGGACTGCAGCAAGGCCTGGACTCAAACGCAGGACCTTTTGTAACCCTGGTGGGGGGCGGGGTGGGAGACACTGTACCTGACGGGGCTGCTGGAGGCTCTTGCAATCTCATGGGCAGTACCTGGGAGAGTGCCCGCCACATGGCAGGTGCTCAGCCTGGCTCTTATCGGGGCTGGCAGAGAGGGCACGTTCTAGAAATGTTTACCTATTTCCAATCTCAGCGTGAGCTTTACCTCCTCTGCCCCCAGGTTGGCAAGGGGGCACCCGCCTCTGATTTCCACAGAGCCCCGGGGCCTCCAACCTCCCCATCCCTCCTTCCTACATCCTGCTGACGAGGCTTGTTTCTGGGCCACTACCTTCCTGACTGTAAGCTCGGTGGCGGGGGTCAAGCCTGCGCATAGAGGAATGAGTACTCCTCTAGCTCTCCTACGGATGCCTCTGCACCCCAACAAGATGACTTCACCGTGGCCCAGGAACTGAATGTATTTCCTTGCCTTAACAGACGTTTCCGAAAGACCTCTGCCTCTCAACTTTCCCGTCCCAAACAGGAGCACTGAAGTTCTGTACAGCCAGGTGGCAAGGTCCCCTCTGTCTCGACAGGCAGAACCCTGGGACCACCGCAAAATGACGGCCGGGGTACCCCAGACCCTGCATCCCCTCAGGAAGGACTCCACTCTAAGATTGGGCAAGGGACCCCCAAGTTTTTGGCCATGGAGCCCAGCAGCTGGCAGGGAGCTCTGTCACCACAGTGCCCGCTGGACACAGGCAGGCCGGGCCGTAGGCAGGCTCTACAGGTGGAAAGGCAGTCCAAGGCGTGGCCAGAAGCTGAGGTTCCCACACTGGGCTGGGCTAAGGGCCCACCCACCTGACCCGGGCACCTGTTCCTCCCCTACACAAGCCAGCCTCCAGGGCTCCTGGGGCGTGCTGGTGCCTACAGGCAGTTTAAACAGGAACTGATTGGTCCACACTCTTTAGGAACCTGCTCTCGGTCTACGCAACCTGCTACCATCCCTATTTCCCCGGTGCCTCCTGCCCAACTTGCAGTAACAGTATTAATAATAACAGTGAGTACTTAAATACTCACCAGGGCCAGGCGCTGTGTGCTCACCATGTCACAAGCATGTTCCCAGTTACTGCTTAGAACCATCCCATGAAGTAGGTATTACTATGATTTTCCATTCACAGACAGAGAAACTTCCTATCAACATTGGTATCCCAGTGGAAAAGAAGTTTTTATCTTGGATTTCAGTCGGGTGGGAGATGGGGGACAAGGGTGGAGGTGTCAGGGATGAGGACAAGCCCCAGGGAACACAACCACCATTTAGAGCTTGTACCATTCCTGAGGGGGCACAGTGGGGAAGTTTCTGGATCCATCTGAAGCCTCAGAGTGGGAAGGAGGAGAAAGCGTGCCTCCCCTCCCCTTTCTGGTGGTTTCACTGTGCTTTACTCAGGAACCCTCCATCTTTTTGCTTCCAGAGAGCCGTCTGGGTTGCCCCCTCCTCATTCCCCATAGCTCCCCGTCCCAGGTGCACCCCAGGTGCCTGTGCTCTGGGGGCCTGAAGGAGGAGGGAGCCAGAGGGAAGGGACATAAGGAGCTCCGATCTGCTAACTGGATCTGCTAACTGGCTGGTACTGCCTCCCTCCTCCCTCACGGGCTGCTGGTGCCCCAAAGCCCTCTAGTGTCCAAGAGCCCAGAAACAGGGAAGAACAAAGAAGGCCCTGACATCCAAGGATACGGTGCTGGCCCTGAATCCTGGGTGGGCGCTATCCCACTTGGCCCTCCGATGTGACCAGAGACCTCTCAGTCTGGAATGGTACCACTGAGGTTTCTGAAAGGGGAGGGAAAAGCACAAGGGATGAGCTGAGCCCCAACACTCCCTCCCACAGTCCCCGAAGCCACAAGAAAAGGCAGCTGTGAAATGCTGAACACACGAAACCCCAGCTCCAAGGGGGAGGAGGTGCCAAGAGTGGTTGCTGGCCGAGAGGAGTGTCTGGGCTGACCTGTCGCTCTCAGACAGACTCTGGTCAGTCCCTCTGCTCTCTGCTCCCGCCTTGCCCACTCCCCTCTCAGCACCATCTCGAACACTTTTGGAACTGGAAGGGACTGGGAGGAATACACCGGCTCTCTCGAACGTTAGGAGAAAACTGCCATGTGAGGCAGGGAAGGAGGGAGAGTTATGGGGTGAGAGCCCCCTCAGACACCGAAAAGTCTGTCAACATCCTCCCTAAGTGTAGGGTCCAGAAATGGGCACGTGCCTCGGGGAGAAATGCGTGTGGCAGCAAGATAGCTCTGGGATCAGACAGGCCCAGGTCTCCCACTTACTGGGGACCAAGGTAAGTAAATCTGTCCACCTCCACAGGGACGTTGTGAGGATGCAATGTAAGGACACAGGTGAAGTGCCTGGCTCAGGTCTGACTCAGAATCAGAGGACTTAATAAATCTAATCCAGTATTATGACCGTCACTGCCTTCACTCTCCCCCACAAGAGTGGGCCTGTTCTGGACTGAATGTGTCCTCTCAAGACTTATGTGTCAAGAACCCAACCTCCAAGATGATGGTATTAGGAGATGGGCGCCCTTGGGAGTTGACTAGGTCATGAAGCAAAGCCCTCCTGACTGGGATGAGCGCCTTTATGAGAGACTCCAGAACGCTGGTTCATCCCTTCCATCACCCCTTCCACAATGAGAAAGCACAGTGACAAGTTCCCTGTCTATGAGAAAGCAGGCTCTCATCAGACAGGAATTCTGCCAGCACCCCGATCTTGGACTTCCAGCCTCCAAACTGTCAGAGATAAATTACCCGTTCTAGGGTACTTTGTCATAGCCGCCCAGACTGAGTAAGACGGCCCCCATTAAAATCCTCAACGTTCTCCAGCACCTCCAGTCCAAGCCCTTTCTCCAGTTCATGCAGCTTTCTCTCAGGCGCCTTCACACACCACAGACTTGGGCTCATCGCTCCCAGGATCACCTTAGCCCTGACCCCCCTGACCCCTATCGTCCAGAGTTCACTGAAACCCACTGCGATGCGCCTTGGGAAGGTCAATCCGCCGGCCAGGTGTCAGTCCCGGGCCCCACCGTGCCCATCAGGGAGCCTTCAGACAGGTCCTCCTAGAACTCCAAAAGACTCCTTGACCTGGCTGCTCTCCCAGGCCGGTCCCCTTGAGGGCTTCAGATCATGTTGGCTCCGCGCAGGTTCTCCTCCCGCCCCTTGGCCCATCTTCAGCCCGGGTCCCCTTACCGCCTCCAGACGGTGTGGCCTCGGTTTGGGTGCCCTCAGCCCGGGGCCCTCCCAACACCGCAGTCTCTCTCTCCTCCAACCGTGCTGCCACTGCCGGGGTCCGCTGTCCTTAGCCTGTGTTGCCTCTGTTACTACCTCCTCCCGGAACGCCCTCCGCTCTCTAGGCTCGAGCGTGCGACTCTACCCCGCCGCTTCAGGCCCTGACTCCTTCGTCCTCTCAGCGTAGGTCCGAGCCGACCCCTCCGCGCGGTTCTCACCCAAAGAGGCCCGAGAAGAAGGACTGCGAGTTCTTCACTTTGCGCTCCGCCTCGGCCAGCAGCGCCATCGCCTCCGCTTCTTTCCCGGAGTTGTCCATGGCGGCCACAAAGGTACTCAGCAAACGGCCCGACCCGGGCCCACGGGGGACTCAGCCGAAGCCCCGCCGCGGTAGACAGGTCGGGGAAGCTTAGACGGCTGCGTTGACGTCGCACCGGTGCGCGCGGCCCGCAGCTCGGCACCATGTGACGTGCGCTGGCCAACCAGCGGTCCGCTAGGGAGGCGCGAGCCGAGCCGGCCACGCCCACGCCCGCCGCCGCACACTGCCCCGTGACTCAAGGCCGCCAATGAGCGACGCGATACTTCAACGCTTGCGCGTACTTCCGCGTAAGACACTCCACTCTTCCTGGTGCGCTCCACGAATTCCCACGTGACTCGTCTAAGCCAATCGTAGTCCCCACCGTCCAAGACCCTTTCCGAGGTGCTTTTTTCTAGCTCCTGCTCCACCAATCACCAACATCCTCCGGCTCGGTCCGTCCTTCCCCGCGGAACTTGCGCCCCCGTCAGCTGACCATTGACCCTCACGTGACAGCTCCCGGCCCCGGCCGGAAGATACGACCCGCCTTCCTCCGGGTTTGACAGGTGTCCAGCGCGCAGCTCAGTCCCCGCCTCCGCCCCTTTTCTCGCGCGGCTCTTCACCAGAGAGGCGTCAGCGGTCAGGAAAGCGCTCTGCCTTTTCTTGCGCCCTCTGCTGACGGATACTGGAACTGGTTTGGGAAGGCCGGTGAGGTACCCAGACGGGGAAACAAAACTGAGCGAGGGCTCTCTCTGCATTAAAAAAAAAAAAAAAAAAAAAGGCTGGAGAGAGCGTGTCAAAAATTCAGACACTCAGAGCCCAGATCTTTAATACAATTCCCTAATAAAAGGATCCAGGACTCCTTGATTAAGTGGCTGCTTTGAGTCTTGGGCAGGAAATTACACAGGATGAGCCTGGAGCATCTTGTAGTGCCAAAAAGGAAGTGTCTTTGTGTGTGAGAGAGACATACACAAGTGGTAGGACATGTCAGATACACAGGAGCCAACTGGAAGTGCTCCCAATGGCCAAAGCTGGAACAATTTGAGCAATACATTAAACTAGTCCGGGATTATCATCCACTTTATAAAACGTCCCTGAGCCCACGCGGTATAAATGAATGAACGAGCAAATAGACGGGAAAATAGACAAACATTTCATGCAGAAGAGCTCAGCCTAGTTCGTGTAGACTCCTCTCTCCAGAACGTGGAGCTTGGCTCCTCACTCCTGCGTGTGGAGGCCCCGGGGCCTCCCTCCAGAGTGTGGTATGGGACGGGGATGGCGGGACTGTTTCCAGTGCAGAAATCTGAGAAACCCGCTCAGCCAGGTGACTGGGGTTACCATCGACAGTGGTGAATCACACTGACAGAATGTGCTCTCAATACTGTGACATGCGTGGCACATCACTTCGGTGAAGGATGGCTCCTGACACCACCCTCTCCCCATCGAGTCACAAACACCAAACCCCAGCTGAGGCACATTATTTGAAACACTTCACCAGGACGTCTCAATACTGACAAATCATTTAAAAACAAGGAAAGTCAGAGACACTGTCGCTGCTAAGAGGAGTCTATGGAGACGTGCCCACTGTGTGTGTCCTGGGTGGGATCCTGAAACCGAAGATGAATGTTAGGTAAAGACTAAGGAAATGTGAGTAAAGTGTAGGCTTTAGTTAGTAATAACATGTCAATATTGGTTCAGTAATTTTAACAGAGGAACCATACTCATCTAAGATATTAATAGGGGACGTCTGGGTGGCTCAGTCAGTTAAGTGTCTGACTCTTGGTTTCAGCTCAGGTCATGATCCCAGGGTCCTGTGATCCAGCCCCAGCTGGGCTCTGCACTCAGCAAGGAGTCTTCATGAAGAGTTCTCTCCCTCTCTCTCTGCCCCTCCCCCTGCTCAAGTTCACTCTCTCTCTTTCACATAAATAAATCTTTAAAAAAATAATGGGGGGGGGCCTGGGTGGCTCAGTTGTTAAGCTGAGCCTTTGTTAAGCTAAGCTGACTTCGGCTCACGTCATGATCCCTGTGTCCTGGGATCGTCCTGGGATCGAGCCCCATATTGGGCTCCCTGATGGGTGGGGAGCCTGCTTTTCCCTCTCCAGCTCTCCTGTGTTTGTGTTTCCTCTCTCGCTCTTTCTGTCATAAATAAAAAAAAAAAATAGGGGGACCTGGGTGTGGGGTATATGAGAATTCTCAGTACCATTTTCACAATCTTTCTGAAGAATCTAAAAATGATTCTACTATGAAATCTTCTTTAAAAAAATTCAAGTTCCAGAGCCCTACCCCCATCTAGAGCAATTCCAATTGTGAAAGTCGGTGGCAGGATCCAGGAATATGCATTTTCTTACAGGGCTCCCAGATGACTCAGATGCTGTTATTTGGGGGGGTGAGGGTGGGGTTTAGCTGAGGGGGAGTAGTTCACAAGAAACCTTGGCTCTGACATTCGGAGACTCTCTTGGAACACCTTCTTGTGGTGGCTGCTGTATTCTGACCGAAGATCAGGCGGGGGTGGTGGTGGTGGGGTCTGGATCACCACAGGCATTTCCGGCTCCTTGTCGGTATGAGCGGGGCTGTTATAAAAGCTCCAGTTTGTTTAACACTGTTAATTTCAGGGCAATTTGTTATGCAGCACCAGAGAACTAACAGACCGTCACCCACCCGTTAGGTCAGCGTCTTTCATTTCCAGCAGCTGAGCTTGTCCTCCTGGGCAGGATGTAAACAGTGAGAGCAGGAGGGCGCTTTAAACAGCTGCTCCCCAGTTCCTGTGGCGCACCCTGCAGAAAGCATCATTGACCTCTTGTCATTGAACCAGGACGTGGGGGAAGGTACTTTCCATCCCATTGTACAGACTGAGAACACGGAGGCTGAAACAGGGAAAGTGACTTGTCCAAGGTCACAAAGAAAGAAGAGTCGGGCTGTAAATTCCGGCTCAGAGGCTGCCTGAGCCCTGTTCCTTAACCACAGGGTCCTCAGTGCTTTAAACTCAACTTGCTCCTCTGTTCCCACTCCTGTCCTGGCTTTAAGATTTATTTAGCCACAATTGGCCCCCTGGGATGGCTCCTGACATCGCCCTCTGCCCTGCTCCCCCCCACATCCCCCACCCCGTCCCTCAGTCCCTCAGAATGTAGCACCTGCTCTGACGGACACAATCGCACCTCGAGGCAATCGGTCCTCTGAGGAATCCCTGCTCTTCCCTGTCTGACTTACTGACATCCACTCAGGCGCCAAACCCCAGAGCTGCCATGCCGGCCCTGACCTCTCCCTTACCACCTCTCCCTGGGAGGGGACCCACAAGCAAGGTGGAGTCTACCCCCAAGATGCTTCCCTACTCCCCAAGTTTCTGTCCCTCTTCAGCCCAGGCCACCATCTCACCTTCTTACCACCGTGTCTACCGTCTACACTTGCCCTCTTGCCTCCTACAAGCTCCACAGAGCAGCCAGAGGCCCTTAGACCATCCTCCACTCTCCCCTGCACCAGGGCTCTCGGCCGTGCTACATCCTGGAATCCAGACCATGGCCCCAGCAGCCTCCTCGGTGTGGCCTTCCCTGGCTGGCCACCATCTGCCACTTCCCAGACACGGCCTAGGACTTGGCCCCCCTGCTTTATTTTCTTCATGTCACCCTGTGGTAGACACACGGTCTCCCTGCCCAGTAGCCTTCTCTGCGTCCCCTTCTTTTCCTGGCAAACTGAATTCCAGTTTTGACCTGGTGGCAACAGACGAGGGATAACACTGGGTTTCCCCGGTTCCTGGAGACACAGCCGGAGTGTCCAGGAAAACCATGGCTGTCTTCCTTCCAGCTGTCAGGGATCCGTGGAGAAAGGGCAGGGGCTACAGTCAGCCTGCGGGACAAGAGGGGCATCCTGCTGGGGCCTGCTACCAGCTCTCCTGGCTCTTCCAAAGGGACAGGAGGAAGGGATGGGGAGGACCTCGCTCTCTTACCCCGCAGCTTCCAGGGGTCTGGGTGTCGGGGTAGAAAGAGGTGATTGCTACGGCTGCGGCAGGCCCCCTGCGGGTGCTCCTGACCTCACAGCTGAGCCCCAGGGCGGCCACCACGCATCCCTGCACCAGAGCCCCCGTGTCCCTGCGTATCTCAAATCCCCTTCCCTTTCCTTTATCACCGCGACTCTCCCACTCTGACAAAGGAAGTTCTGTGAGGAGAGGGGCTCTGTTCCTCCTGCGTCCCTGTAGCCCCACTGGGCTCCGTGGGGCTTACACTCTATGGTAGGCTCTTACTAAATGCTGGCTGAGCGCATGGGGCCCCTGGCTCCTCTCCTCCGGGATGGGGGTTCCGCTGACTCATCTCTGTGGCTTCAGCGAGTAGCAGGGGCTCAGACGCCTTTGTTGGATCAACAGGCCAGGGAAGCCAGAAGACAGCTGCTCAAGAACCCAATTTAATAAGATTTACAAGTCGACACGTACAAAAAAAACCTAACAATGTACAAGTCATTGCAAGACTAGGGACTGAATCTGGAACGTAGAGAGACTCCCCTGGTGAGGGGGCCCCACATGTTGGAGATCTGAAGGTATCTTCCCACTGATTCTCTACGTCTTGGCCTTATCGAACAAATGTAACCAAACCCCAAACCTGAGGCGAAGATTTAAGAGCTACCCAGATCTACCTCGTTCCCTCCCCAAGCCTCCCTGCTCTCCAAGGAGTGGAACTGAAAGAAGGGGAGAGACTAATTAAAACCTAAAGAGAATGGAGCCTCTGGCACCAGCTGACAGCGGTCTGATGACTGCGAGCTCCTCCTGCGGACTTCTAGCCAAATCCCCGCCGTGTTTCCGTGCAGGCCTGGCCAGGGAGGGACAGTAAGGATGCGGGGGAGGCAGAGGGGTGCCCCAAACCCCCTGGAGAGGCCAAGGGCGTAGGTGACGAGGCTGGAGGCCCCTATCCAGACTTGCGGCCTCGCCCCAGCCCCCGACCCCGCCCCAATCACCACTGCAGGGGGCCGATGTCAGCCCCTATCTCCTCCTCCTCCTCCTCTTCCTCCTTCAGCTGGAAGGGCTTCACGGGCCACTTCACCCTGACAATGGGCTCCACATGGTCCTGAAGCCGGTGGCGCTTCATGTGGGCATTTCGACTCTTGATTTTGTCGAACACCCTGAGGAGTCATCAGAACGACACAGGTCAGAGCGGGGGTGGGGGGGCGGGTGGCCCAAGGGCAGCAGCCAGGAGGGGGGCGCGGGGAGAAAGAAGGTGGTGTGGGCGCATCCAGGGACAGGGCTGGCACCTCTCACATTCTCTGCAGGGAAAGACACCCTGGCCCTCCACACTCCCCGGTGGCTCAGGGGTCCGCTTGGGGCCGGCATTTGGGCTGGAGTTGAGAATGGACTCCCTCCTGTAACTCTTGGTCTTTATCTTGAACTCAGGAGTAGGACGGTGGCTGGGTCTCTCTCGAGGGCTGCAAGTGACCTGCAGAGGGGCAGAAATGACGATGGAAGGGTGCCAACCCTCCACCCTTCTCAGGGAGCCGCTTGGCCTGGCAGGGAAGCCCTTCCCAGCGGGCGCCCTTCCCCCTTCCCTGACTTGGACGGGCAGCGGCATCCCCATCTGTGCCGCATTCCAGCCCCACCTTCCCCTGGACCTTCTACCTTTGCTTCTGTCCTGTCTGCCTCATCGGGCTCTCTCTTGACCCTCTTTTCCAGTCCTGGGGCTCGACCGCAATCAAACTTGATCATTTTTTTCCAGATGTAATAATACTCAACACACTGGGCT
The DNA here is from genome assembly GCA_004024625.1 of Mellivora capensis. Taxonomy (NCBI): domain Eukaryota; kingdom Metazoa; phylum Chordata; class Mammalia; order Carnivora; family Mustelidae; genus Mellivora; species Mellivora capensis. The sequence goes on along the minus strand of PISX010000417.1, from coordinate 80,403 downwards.
ACAGTCTTTGTCTGGATCTAGCGAGGGAAAACAGAAGGTGGCGATGGACAACACCCCATGGGCAGCCTCAAGTGTTGCCATGATGCCTCGAATCCCCTCCTCACGGGACCACTTTTGGAAAGCCTTCCTGAAATGTCTCTCTGCATGGCCTGGCATGCCCCTTCAGTGCAAGGGGTAGAGAATTACAAGTCCTCGCAGGTGGCGAGCGGCTCAGACTGCAGCCACCGCCGCCAGCACCGGTCAGCCCTGTGCATGCCAGGGGGCAGGTCTATCCCAGGGATCCTCCTCTGTAAGAAGGTGCATCAGAAGGCGTACAACTAGGGCGCTCAAAGCAAAATCATGCCTAGGAGCCTCGCGTTTGCCAGCTGGGACCGATGACAGCAGAATGCTCTGAGGCAGTGGGGGCCACACAGCCTTTGGGACAGTGATGCAGGGCCGTGGAGTCCAGAGGAAGTGGCCCAGAAGAGAAGAGGCTCTGAAGGCACCGTTGGATCCTGGCCGTGCAGCCCCCCACCATGTGCTCCTCCCTCCACTAAGAAGTGATCCCATTAACAATAACTTCTGTGAAAACAAAACAGGATAGAAAAGTTTCATTGCCCCAGAGAGAACATTTCTCAGGTATATGCAACTGGCCATTTAATATCTGGAGCTCACTTCAGAACATACCTTCTCTGTGTGAGTTTTTTTCAGCTGTGTGGGTCTTCACAAAGTAAAAGTCAAAATAGCACATCCCCTGTCCTTCTAGGAAATGGCACTAAGTTAAAAAAAAAAAAAAAGCCAAAAAGCTGAACTTGTGCTTCCAAACAAGAAGGGGTAACAGGAGGAGCTGGGTCTCCCTCCCAGCCGAAACAATGAGAAGACGCAGGAAACAGTGGTTGGTAAGACACTAGGCATTGGTCTGAAAACAGCTTTCTGAGAGGCAGAAAATACACCACTACCTTGGGAGAGTTTCCAGGTCATGGCCAAGGGGGAGGGACCGAGGCAGAGCCCAGCAGACTCCTGAGCTGAGAGTGAGCTGAGTGCCTGGGGAGACCAAGGTGGCAAGAGTCCACAGGACAAAGAACAGCAGAGGAGACAGCAGCATGGAGAAAAACGCCAGAGATCTGGACAGGGATCCCCGCAGGGATTCAGGGACGTGGGTGTGAAGAGAATCCAATGTTAGGTAAAGACCCATCATAAAGGATCAGAGGGAAAGCCGCCTGTGGCTCTCAGGGGCCAGAAACAGTGCCTGTCCTCACCAGCTAGGGGTGGAAAATCTCCTAATTCGTGTGGCATTGGTTGAGGAATGAGAAAGATTTTGCCTCGGAAATGAGAAATAATTAGCCCTAGTCAAAAACCTGTTCTGGGTGCCTGGGTGGCTCAGTGGGTTGGGCCTCTGCCTTCAGCTCAGGTCATGATCTCGGGGTCCTGGGATTGAGCCCCGCATTGGGCTCTCTGCTCAGTGGGGAGCCTGCGTCGCCCTCTCTCTGCCTGCTGCTCTGCCTACTTGCGATCTCTCTGTCAAATAGATCTCTCTCTCTCTCTGTCAAATAGTTAAATAAAAAATCTTAAAAAAAAAAAAAAAAGCTGTTCTGGTACTGCCATTAAAAACCTAAAAGCAATACCCAAAAGGATCAAGTTGTTTTTCACTGGTCTACACACAGTGATGTAAGGCAGTAAAAATGGTAACTATGTGGGTAAAAATATAAGACTTTGTATCTTAAATCTCTCTAAACATAGTTGGCTGTTCAAACAAAAACAGTAACAAGGTATCACGTGGTTAGTAACATAGAAAAGGCATAGCCGTAAGAGGATAAAGGCCAGGCCAGGAGGAGAGACGAAGCCGCTACTCGGCGGTTCTCACGCTGCACATGGAGTTCTATCAAATTGCTTGCAGTTTCGACCCTGTTAAGTTAACGATGCACAGTATAAACCCTAAAGCAACCACCAAACTAATAGTTGTAGTCAATAAGCCAGCAAAGGAGATAAAATGGAATCCTAAAATTTACTACATTAATCCAAAAGGTGGCAGAAAAATTGCAGAAAGGAGAAACAAAAAACAGATGAGTCAAAGAGCAAACACACAGCGAGGCGACGGACTTAAAGCTCACCACCCCAGTAACCACGTTAGACATGAATGGTCTAAACGCCCCAATTAAAAGACTGGAATTTTTTTAAAGATTTGATTTATTTATTTGCGAGAGTGTGAAAGCGAGAGAGATCACAGAGGGAGAGGGAGAAGCAGGATCCCCGCGGAGTAGGGAGCCTGATGTGGGACTCGATCCCAGATCCCTGGGATCATGACCTGAAAGGAAGGCACAAGGTACACCGACTGAGCCATCCAGGCGTCCCAAGGCTGGATCTTTTTTTTTTTTTTTTTAAGCGTATAACAGAATATTACTCAACTCTAAAAAGGAATGAAATCTTGCCATTTGTGACAACATGGATGGATCTGGAGAGTATAATACCAAGTGAAATAAGTCAGAGAAAGACAAACACCATATGAGTTCACTCATGTGTGGAACTTAAGAAACCAAAACAAAAAAAGGAAAAAAGACAGTTAAGGCAGATTCTTTTTTTTTTTTTAAGATTTTTAAAATTTTAGGGGTGCCTGGGTGGCTCAGTGGGTTAAAGCCTCTGCCTTCGGCTCAGGTCATGATCCCAGGATCCTGGGATCGAGCCCCGCATCAGGCTCTCTGCTCAGTGGGGAGCCTGCTTCCCCCTCTCTCTGTCTCTGCCTGCCTCTCTGCCTACTTGTGATCTCTGTCTGCCGAAATAATAGAATCTTATAAAAAAGGATTTTTAAAATTTTATTTATTTGACAGACAGATCACAAGTAGGCAGAGAGAGAGGAAGGGAAGCAGGCTCCCTGCCGAGCAGAGAGCCGGATGTGGGGTTCAATCCCAGGATCCTGGGATCAGGAACTTAGCCGAGGACAGAGGCTTTAACCCACTGAGCCACCCAGGCACCCCAAAGACCGATTCTTAAACACAGAGAACAAATTGGTGGTTCTCAGATGGAGGGTGGGTGGGGGGACAGGGGAAATAGGTGACAGGGATAAGAGCACACTTATTTTGATGAGCTCTGAGCAATGTACAGAAGTGCTGAATTACTATATTGTGCACCCCAAATCAATATAACACTGTATATTAATTATACTTTAATTAAAACAAATTAAAAAGCACCATCCAACACATGCTACTTATAAGAACACACTTTACATATAAAAACACAAATAGGTTAAAAGTAAGAAGATGAAAAAAGATATACCAGGCAAACACCCATTATAAGAAAGCTGGAATAATTGGCTCTCTTATATAATTCATATAATAATCTAATACCAGAAAAATAGGTTCAGAGCAATGAATAATACCAGGCATAAAGGAAATCATTTCATAATGATAAAAAGGACAACTGATCAGGAGGACATAAGAATCCTAAATGTTTATGCACCTAACTCAGAGCCTCAAATACACGAAGCAAAACCTGAGAGAACTTCAGGGAAAAATAGATCCACAGTTACAGCCAAATATTTTAATAACCCATTCCCAATAATGGCTAGAACAAGGAAATGGTAAAGGTTTGGAAGATCCAAACCACATTATCGATCATCTTGAACTGGTATTTCTAGAACTCCAGCGAACAGTGGCAGAATGCACCTTCTTCAAGAGTACTCGGGACACGTACTAAGATGTAGACCATATTCTGGGCAATAAACAAGGATCAAAAAATTTAAAAGGATTCGAGTCATATGAAGTATTTCTCTGGCCACAGTGACATTAAATTAAAAGTCAGTAACAGAAGAACTCCGGAAAATCCTAAAATATCTGGAGACTCAATAACACTCTTCTAAATAACTCATAGGTCAGGGGCGCCTGGGTTGCTCAGCGGGTTGACTCTGCCTTTGGCGCAGGTCATGATCTCAGGGTCCTGGGATCGAGCCCTGTGTCGGGTTCTCTGCTCGGCGGGGAGCCTGCTTCCCCCTCTCTCTTTCTGCCTGCCTCTCTGCCTACTTGTGATCTCTCTCTCTGTCAAATAAATAAATAAAATCTAAAATAAATAAATAACTCACTCACTCACAGGTCAAAAAAGAAATCAAAAGGGAAGTGAAAGCTTTGAACTGAGTAAAACTGAAAACCCAACATACCAACATGTATCAAAGCAGTACTCTGAGGAAAATTTATAGCACCAAATACCTATATTAGAGAAGAAGAAAGGTTTCATAACAATGATCTCATTTTCCACCTTCAGAAACTAGAAAAAGAAGAACAAATTAAACTCAAAGCAGGCAGAAGAAATGAAATAATAAACAGCAGAGCAGAAATCAATTAAACAGAAAAAAATCAATAAGCCAAAGCTACTTTTTGAGAAAAATCAGTAAAATCAATAAAATTGATAGATCTCTAGCTAGACTGGTCAGGAAAAAAAAAAAAAAAGACAAATTACCAGTATCAGGAATGAGAGAGGTGATATCCCTATAGTCAAGGAATATAAAAAGGACAATATGAGACTATTACGAGCAATTTTTGCTAATATATCAGACAGCTTAGGAGAAATGAACAAATTTCTCAAAAGAAAAACTACGAAAGATCACTCAGGAAGATGTAACAACGCGAATCACCCTACATGTATGAAACACTTGAATCTGCATTTCAGAACCTTCCCACAAAGAAAACTCCAGGCCGAGGTGACTTTACCCCCAAAAATTTAAGGAATAAATAAAGCTGATTCTAAACAAGCTCTTCCAAAAAACTGAAAAGGAGGGAATACTTCCCAACTCGTTCAGTAAGGTCTGTGTTGCCCTCATATGAAAGCCAAAGACGCTACAAGTAAAAAAGGCTACAGACCAATATCCCTCCTGAACACAGATGAAAACTTCTCAACAAAGTTTTAATAAATAGAATCCAACAATATATATACAAAGGACAAGACATCAGGACCAAGTGGAGCTCATCCCAGAAATATGAGGCCGATTTAACAATCTAAAATCGATGTAACTGGTCATGCTAAAATGAAAAAGAATAACCATATGAGCATCTCGACAGATACCGAGGAAGCACTATTGATACAACCTCATATCCTTCACGGAAACAAACTCAGCAAACCGGGAATAAAAGGCACTTCTTCCACCTGATAAGCAACATCTGGAAAGACCCCACAGCTAATGTCATACTGAAGAGGGAAAGTAGGGGCTGGTTTCCCGCTAAGATCATGAACAAGTCCAGAAGGTTCACTCTCACCATTTCCACTCAACAAGTTACTGGAGGTTCCACAGTGCAGTGAGGCAAGAAAAAAGTGAAAGGCATCCAGATTGGAAAGGAAGAAATAATAGTGTTTATATTTGCAGATGATATGATTGTCTATGTAGAAAATCCAACAGAATCTGCAAAAAAGCTACAAAAACTAATGAGTTCAGCAAGACTGCAGAACACAAGACCAATATTATTTCAATTTTATTTCTATATATACTAGCAAGAAACCATTGGAAACCAGAATTGAAAAGAGCCTTCCATAACAGCATAAAAAGTAGAAATACTTAGGAATATATGGGATGTAACACGTATACACCCAAACCTTCAAAACACCATGGCGAGAGACTGAAGACTTAAACAAACAGATACACTTTGTTCATTGGTCGGAAGACTAAATACTGTTAAGATATCCATTATCTGCAATTGACCTGGAGAGTCAACGCCGTACCAGACAAGAGCCTATAAAAATTTTCTTAAAGAAATTGACAAGCTAATTCTAAAATTCACATGGAAATGCAAAGGACCCAGGGTAGAAAACACTTTTTGAAAAAGAGTAACAGGGTTAAAGAACAAGCGTCTTCTGATTTCCTGACTTGTTATAAATCAACAGCAGTAAAGAGCATGGTAAGCAGTTTCACAGTTCGCAAGAAGACCAAGTGAACAAAACGGTCGGCCCGGAAACAAACACGCGTGCATACGGCCAGCTGGTGTCTGACCGAGGCACCAAGGCCGCTGCTGCAGGAAATGCAGTCTTTTCAACAAAAGGTACTAGAAGGATGAAACATGCGTGTGCGGAAGATGAACCCCAATTGGCACCTTGCACTGCAGGTCAACCCAGAACAGGTCACAAACGTAAAGCTGGAAACCATAACGCTTATAAGGAAAACATAGGGGAAAATCTTGGCGACTCTGGGTAGGCAAAGCTTTCTTAGAGGCGCCACCAGAACCAGGGTCCCTAAGAGAAAACTTAATAAATGGAGCTTACTCAACGTCTGAAACTTCTTCTGAAAAGACACTGTTGAACTGACCCTGAGAAGTCAGAGACCGGGAGCAAATACATGCAGGGCAGGTGTCTAGAGGAAGAGCTTGGGCTTGGAACAAAGAACTTTTTAAAATAAAACTCAAACACCCCCCACCCCACCCCCCCAAAATAAGCAAAAGATTGGGAGCAGTCACCTCAGCACGTGAGCGCAGGGACGGCACCCAGGCCGGCGGAAAGATGCCCAGCATCGTCAGTCCCTCGGAAGCGCAGGGAGAGAAGGCCGAGGGCTCAGAATGGCGACAAGAGGCGGCCTGGCCGTGTGGCGCGCTGGGGAGGCCGTGGGGCCCCTAGAAGTCTCCTGAGCCGCCCGTGGGCATGTGAGGTGCCACGATGGCTTTGGATGACTGTTCGGCAGCTTCTTCAAACTGAAACGTGACCCTCCCCCTACAATGCTCTCCACCCGCTGCTAGGTGTTTGCCCCACAGGGAAACAGTGCTGCCAGAGCCTGCCGCACGCCTCGGGGCTCACGGGGGCTTCATCTCTAAGCTCCGGTGTCTGGAAACCACCCAAGCATCCAGACTGAATAGACGGCGGTACACCCACACGGCGACACAGTCCCCAGCAGTGAACGGGGGTGAGCGATAGCTACTCGGCCACCCGGATGGGGCCCGGGGTTGCTGAGGAGCCAAAGCAGAGCACACGTCGTTCAACGATTCCGCTCAAAGAAAACTCTGGAAGGCGCAAACTGATTTACAGGGACAGAAAGGAGACAAGGAGTTGACTAGGGACAGGGGTGGCATGAAAGAGGACCAAGGGGCGGGGGAAATGCGGGGTGGGGGGGGACGGACGTATTTGTGATCTTGACCGTGGTGATGGTCTTGTGTGGGCATAAGTACATGAAAACATCCAAGGTTACACTTGGATCACGGGCCGGTCTGCGGTCATCAGATTAATGGAAGAACAACCCAGCAGGACATCCGGTGTAGAAGGATCTTGGCCTTCGTAAGGACACGCACGGGCGAGTAAGAGAGGCATACGGACAGAGCCAAGCCTGAGGCGCACGAGCAGTCAGGCCGAGGTTAGCGGCCGCCGGGAGGAGGGCTCTGCGGAGGACATGAGGCCTTTCCCAGAGCATTCCTCCACTGAGAACGGGAGCGTTCGTTTATCTGAGCACTGACGCATTTCTGTACTGTTTGGAGGTGTTCACAGCAAAGTCCTTTTAAAAATGATGAACTGTTTCTGAGACCAGCAGAGGGTCCCCCTGGCAGGGCCTTCCACTCTAGCTGGGCTCAGCTGCACAAGGCGAGGCCCTGTCTACGCCAGCGCACCCGCATTCACCTTACCGTCTTGTGTATCAAGTAGAAGTCCTTCTTGTGGGCACAGAATGCCTTCTTAAAAAGCCTCTTCTCCATGGGGGTCCAGATGTCAGAACCTATCAGAGAAAGAGCCAAACGGGGGGGCAGGACAGGGTTAGTGAGCAGATCACCCTCCTTTCCAAAGCTGCCATCACCAAGCACAATCGCGTGTCAGACATTCCGCTAAGCCCCTTACTTGCTTCATCAGCTACAGCCCTCACAAAACCTCAGCAGCTAGGGCCCCTCGCGATCTGTGCTTTACCGAGGCAGCCACTGAGGCCTGCACTGGGTGAGGGTCCAGACTGCCTGACTGCAGGGCTGGGGCACCCACTCCCACTGCTGAAGCTCAGCCTGCCTCCTCCCCTCCCTGGCCCGGGGGCATCCCCTTCCTGGCTGGGCATGGCCCCAGAGGGAACCAACGGAAAAAGGGAAGGTAGGATGCAACTAGCAGAAAACATGCCCATGGAGCCCCATCCCCCCACCCCCCACCTCAGGGAGAGGGAAGGCCTCTCTGGAAAGGCAGGTGAAGGCCCCAAGAGAACTCCCAAAAGGCACAGGCGAAGCTTGGTGTCGGGACTGTTTTCACAAGGTCTCAGCAGGGCAGAAACCGTGCCCACAGCCCCGCCCAGTCACCTGCGTAGCGGTAGTCAGCCAGCGGGTGAGCGTGCGGCTTCTGCGGCCCGTGCAGTAAGAGGGTCTCCAGGGCGACCTGGAACAAGAGGGGCCGCAGGCTACTTTACACAGGGAGGGGAGGAAGAGTCTCACCTCTGCTCCTTCCTTCCTTCCGAAGCCACCACTGGCTCTCCCGAAGGCTCTCCCCAGCTCTATACTCAGCGTGGTGGGTCCTCGGACCAGCCCCCACCTGTGGCCACAGAGCGCGGCTGCTGTGGACTCTCCCGGCAAGGTGCTCCCAACCAGGAGACAGTGACTGTGTGGGTTTCCTCCGTTGCACGTTCCTTGCGGTCAAGGACCAGGATTTGGAACAGCCCTGCCCTTGCCCACTGCCCCCTTTGTTTCCTTTGTGGTGCTAATCGCTATCCAGCCACCTTCCAGAACGTATTTGCTGTCTTGCCTCTTCTCAAATGTAAGCCCATAAAGAGAGGGACTTTGTCCTGCTCCCCAGAGTAACCCATCAGGCCCACCGTGGCATCTGTGGGAGGGACCCAACACAAAATGAAAATGCTTGTTCAAAACTTAATTTCAAGATGACAACATGAGTATGAAAGCAATACTGGGGTCCCCAAGCTGGCCCTGGCACCAGCCCCTGCACCACAACATTACCAAGCTCTCAGAGGAACCCCAGAAAGGTGGGTTGCCCGCTCTGTTGAGCACCTACTATGTGCCAGCCGCTGCCTCTCAGCTCAAGAAAGAGCAGGACTGTGGCACTGGCTCAGTGATGGGCCTTTTCCTCTCCCACTACTCAGCAAACTGAGGGTCCTCGGAGGAGACACAGGCAATTCTAATGCATCAGAAGTTTTCATACACGGGTTTTTAATCGGAGAGAGAAAGCTCAGTAAGAAACCCAATGAGCACAGGACCCGAGTTGGGTCTGCTGGGCACCGGCTCCCCAGCACCCCAGAGATGGGGTGGAGCCCGGCACTGCCATCACACCAGACAGAGCCCATACCTGCAGCTCATGAGGACCACACCAATCCCAAAGCCACCCGGAATAAGGATGGTGGCCTGCCCAAGCAGACCACACATGGCACACCTGCACTCTCGCTTCCCCAGGCACCCCCCACCCCCCCACAACCACCCCCACCCACCTGGCCCTGCCTCCACTTCACCTGAACACTGCCCTGGGCCTCGTGCAGGCAGTGCAGAGCAAGCTCCAGGTTGGTGCCCCCTCCCGGCATCACACTGGAGCAGGCCACGTTGCAGAGCTCAGTGACTGTGTCCAGCAGCGATCCCAGCAGAGTGTGAGAGAGGAGACAGGGAGTCAGCAAGTGCCAGGGAGACTTCCCTGACAGCACAGAGGGCAGGCTCCTTGTCACCGGCCCCCTCACGTCTCAGCTGAAAGTGGGATGAGGGAAGGGAGGGACAAGAAGGACAGGCACAAACCCTACCCCGAGCAGCTGGGCCGGGCTTGCGGGCGGGAGACTGCAGCTGCGGAAAAGCCGCGCAGCAACAAGGGGAGCCCTCCCGCCTCCTCACCCCGGGTACTGCTTCTGGGCCGAGGGGAGGACTGGGAGGAGATGTCCTCAGACACTGGAGGGGGGTGGCTAGGGGCAGGGCCCACTGGAATCTGGCCCCAAAGCCTCAGCCACCTCTGTCCTGCGTTTCTGGGTTGGTCGTCACATCTCCCCACGGCTTCCAGACCAGAGAAGCGACGTGCTCGTCAGCAGCAGCCAGTGCTCTCTCCTGGAGCTCTGGGATCTCAGCCTGAAACCGGCTTCCTATGTTGATGTGTCTGAAACGAGGCCGCACACACAGGCACGCGGGAAAGACACCCGTGACTAAGACGGGAAATGAAACAGATACGGGCGGCGTTCCCTTCTCTCGGGCCACAGCCTCACCCGATGCAAACCCTGTGCCATCTGCCGGACGTGTTCAGTGTCCGTCATCCCCGACAGATACGTGCAGGCCTTCCAGAAACCCCTCTAAGGGGTACTTCCCTCCCTCCTCTCGTTTTCCTTAGTGCCGTATCTCTGGCCTCAGGTGTCGCTGCGGGTCCAGAACAGGCGAGTACACATGGACAGCCCTCGTGCCTCTACACCCACGGCCATACTACCCAGCCACACTCTGCGGACGCTCAAAAGTCTGGACCACACCACCACCAATTCTACCTAGAACCCCGGGGTTCTGGCCATTCTGTCCCCGGGGCCCCAGCTATGGTATGTCTAGACAGAAAGAATACCAGGGGAGCTTCCCACATACACCCACAGAAGTGCACCACTTCTCTTTTAGGGAGGCCCCGTAGTGAGACCTGATCTCCTGGGACGAAGGAGCCCCAGGAAAACTGACACAGGCCCGCAGGGCCGGGAGAAGCACCCCCACTTTGGAAGGACGCACCCTCAGGTGCTAAGTCTGTTCCAACTTACGGTTCAATGCTGATCTTGGTGTCATCCTTTACCATGCAAATGCCGAAAGAGCCGTCCACTTGATCTAGAAAACACGCAACAAGAACAAAAGCCTCAGGAAGACTGACCATAAGGCCCTTCTGGCTGCCTTCGTGGAGCAGCTAAAAGCCGGCTTTTTACAGCTGCGTGGTAGGGAGAGTCTTTGAAAAATTAAAAGGAGAACTACCGTAAGATCCAACAATCCCACTTCTGGGGATTCTAAGATTTTATTTATTTATTTGACAGAGAGAGGGAGCCAGAGAGCACAACCAGGGGGAATAGCAGAGGGAGAGGGAGAAGCTGACTCCCCACTGAGCAGGGCGCCCGATGTGGGGCTCGATCCCAGGACCCCGGGATCATGACCTGAGCCAGAAGCAGACGCTTAACTGACTGAGCCACCCAGGTGGCACTCCCCCACCCCGGGTATTTATCCAAAAGAACTCGAACCAGTATCTCAGCGATAACTGCACTTCCACGTTTACTCAGCACTATTCACAACAGCCAAGTGGAAACAATCTGATGTCCTTCGACAGAGGAGTAGGTAAAGAGAATGTGGTATTTATATATGATGGAATACTAGTCAACTTTGAGAACATCATGCCAGGCACAGTGAAGGAAATACCGCATGACTTTGCTTATGTAAGTATCCAGAAGAGTCCAATTCAGGGGCGCCTGGGTGGCTCAGTTGGCTGAGTGTCCAACTCTGGGTTTTGGCTTGGGTCATGATTTTGGGGTCCTGGGGTCGAGCCCCACATCAGGCTCTGCCCTTGGCACGGGGCCTGCTGGAGATTCTCTCCCTCTCCTTCTCTCTCTGCCCCTCCCCCCATCCGCATGCAGGCTCACGCTCTCTCTAAATAAATAAATAAATAAATAAATCTTTAAAAAATAGTCCAGTTCATATAATCAAAAGTGGGATGGTGGTTGCCAGGGGCTGGGGGAGTGGGAAGTGGGTATTTACTGATCAATGAGCATAAAGTGCTGAGTATACCGGATAAGTAAGCTCGAGAGGCCCACAGTGCAATGTGGTCCCTGTAATCAACAATGATGTTCTGAGCACTTACTCACTTAAGGGAGACTCATGCTAACTTCATACCGTCATAAAACACAATTTTTAAAGAAAAGACTTATTTACGTGAGAGAGGCAGGGGAGAGGGGCAGATGGAGAGGGAATGAGTAACCTAAGCAGACTTGGGGCTGAGCACGGAGCCTGATATGGGGCTGGATCTCACAACCCTGAGATCATGACCTGAGCTGAAACCAAGAGGTGGTGACTCAACTGACCATTTCACCCAGGTGCCCTGATAACACACAATTTAAAAAAAAACACTGCATGGAAGAGGCAGAGGAGCTCAGCAAGACGACAAATTAACTGATTAACAATGATTTTACAGAACAGTAAGCTGATTAAAAATGATTTTACAGAACAGTAAGCTAAGGTCTCTGGAAGCTGTCCTAAAGGCATACAGCATTTTAGGAAATACTCATTTAAGAAAATGACCAAATATTGGTAAGAACAGTGGGAGTCTATGGCATCTGCCCATCACTTCCCCACTGGAGGCCCAGCTCCATTAACAGAAGCTCTACCTGGAGTCCTTCACCCTAGGCAGGTGCACCCAAGGAGAGGGACATCTTCTCCCAGCAGCATCCACCCTTAAAGAATTAAAGGGAGGTATGATGATTTCTTATCAAAGAGAGAATACTGTAAAGAGACAGAAGATTTTTAAAAGAACCAAGTGGAAATTTGGGGATTAAAAAAGTACAATAACCAGGGTGCTTGAGTGGCTCAGTCACTTAAGTGTCTGACTCTTGATTTTGGCTCAGGTCAGGATCTCAAGGTCATGAGACTGAGCCCCGCATGGGGCTCTGTGCTCAGTGGGGAGTCTGCTTGAGATGCCTTCTCTCCCTCTGCCCTTCCCCCAACTCTCAAAAAGAAATAAATCTTCAGGAAAAAAAAAAAGCACAATAACCAAGGTTGGGCTCAACAGCAGATTTCGGCTGGCAGGAGAAATGGTCAGCAAATCTGAAGATAGATCACTGGAGATTATGTAATCTGAAGAAGGGAAAAAAGAATGGAGAAAAATGGAGTGAGCCTCAGAGAAATGTGGGTCATCATTAAGTGCCGCAAAATACGTGTAATCAGAGTACTGGAGAAAGACAAGGGAAAGGACAGACAAAACATGTGAAGTATCATGGCATCGATACAACAGCTGAAATCTGCCCAGATTTGGTAAACAACAAAAACAAAAACCCAATATATACATCCAGGAAACTATAAACACCAAGGAGAATAAACACAAAGGGCTCTATGTCTAAACACATCCATCACAGGCAAAATGCTGAAAGCCAAAGATAGAGATCTTGAAAGTAAAAGGAGAAAAACAACTTGTTTCACGCAAGAGCACCCCAGTAAGGTTAACAGCTGACTTCTTGTCAGAAGCGATGGAGGTCAGAAGGCAAAAGGAGAACATATTCAAGTCGTTGAAAATAAAAAACTGTCCATCAGGAATCATATCCAGCAAATTACTTTTCAAAAATAACTGTGAAATAAAGTCATTCTCAGATAAATAAAAACTGAGATTTGTTGCTATCAGATCTGTCTTAAAAGAAATAGTAAAGGGGGAGGGGTGCCTGGGGGGCTCAGTCGGTTCAGTGTCTGACTCTTGGTTTCAGCTCAGGTCATGATCTCAGGGTCATGGGATTGATACCCGTAGTTGGGCTCCATCATCAATGGGGAGTCTGCTTGAGATTCTCTCTCTTCTTCTCCTTTTGCCCCACCGCCCACTCTCTATAAATCTTAAAAAAGAAAAAGAAAAAGAAAAAAGAAAGGTGGAATATCATTCAGACATAAAAGGGAATGGAATACTGACACACATAGCAACACAGGTGGAACCTGAAAACATTATGCTAGGAAACAGTCACAGAACACCACATAGTGCAGGATTCCAAGTATATGGAATGTCCAGATTAGCCAAATCTATAGAGACCGAGAGTAAACTAGAGGTTACCTATGGCTGGGGGTGGGGGGCAGGGACAGGAGTGGCTGCTAAGGAGGGTGGGGCTTCTTTTGGGAGTGCTGACAATCTCTGAAACTTGACAGTACCAACAGGTCTGTGAATGTAATAAAACCCACCGTATTACAGGCTTGAAAGGGATACATTTTATGTAAATTGTATCTCCATACTGATACTAGACACCTAAGAAAGTTTCTTAGACTGAAAGCAAATGACACGAGATAGTAAGGGAATCAAAACAAAAAAAACAAAGGGTGCTGGCAAAGGTAATTATATGGGTAATTCCAAGATTATAATCACATATTTTTTAATTGACTCGAAAAGCAATTGGATAAAACAGTATGTATCGTGGGCCTATAAAATATAGAAATACACTATGTGTGGCAATAAAAAGGAGTTGCACTGCAGTAAAGAAAGAATACCCCAGACAGTGGCTTGAATCCACAGGAATAAATGAAGTTATCTGTGATGGTAAATGAGAAGGGTAATAAAACAAACTCTATAAATAATGCCTGTTTTCCTTTTTTTTTTCCTCCTTAAGGATTTCATTTATTTATTTGACAGAGAGAGCAAGGGAGCACAAGCAGGGGGGACAGTGTGGGGGAGAGAGGGAGAAGCAAACTCCACGCTGAGCAGGGAGCCCGAATCAGGGCTCAATCCCAGGACCTGGGATCATGAGCCAAGCTGAAGGCAGATGCCCAACCATCTGAGCCACCCAGGCGCCCCTATAAATAATCCCTGTTTTCCTTTATTGTCTTCTTTATTAGAACACAAAATTATATAAAGTAATAATTACAACAACGTATTTCTGGGTTTCTAATATATGTGTGTATATACATATATAACATAATATTATATATATATACATACAACAATAATAGCAGAAGGGTTAGAAGAAATGGAATTAGATAGCAATGTTTCTATATTTTATTAAATTAATACACAACTGAGCATACTCCGATAAATTAAGATGTATGTTTTAAGTCCTACAGCAACTCCTAAGAAATGACTAAGAAAAGGTGAAAAATTAAAGGAAACGATGTGTTATACAAGAAAATATTCACTTAATACAAAAGAAAGCAGAAGAGGGGGAACAGAAGGAGAAAATGACATGAGACCTACAGAAAATAAAAAGCAAAATGGCAGATATAAATCTAACTGCATCACTCACTGGCCCATAAAAGAGAATCCTTAAACAAACCAATCAAAAGGCAGTTTCTCAGACTGGATATAAAAATATGATGCAACCGAAGCTGTCTGTGGGAGACACGCTTTATTTTCAAAGACACAAACAAGGTGAAGGTAAAAGAACAGGAAAAATAAGACCAAGTGAAAAACAACCATAAAAGCCCTGGAATGGCTATACTAATGTCAGGAAAATTAGACATTATTATTTATTTATTTTTAAAATTTATTTATTTGCGAGAGAGAGAAAGCATGATGGAGCGAGTCTCTGGCAGATTCCTTGCTGAGTTTGGAGCCAACGCAGGGTGACCTCATCACCCAGAGTTTACAACCTCAGCCGAAATCCAGAGTTGGATGCTTAACTGACTGTGCCACCCAGGTGCCCCAGCATATTACTCGAGAAAATGACAAAATTCTTGTAATAATGATAAATGATATCCAATCATAATGATAAAAGGTCAAGCCATCAGGAAAATGTGGCAATTATATAAAAATAATGCACCTAAAACAGAATCCATAAATACATAAAGCAACAATTGATAGAATTGAAGAATAAAATGAACAATTAAAAGATAATGGTTGGAGGGGCGCTTGGGTGGTACAGTCGCTTGACTGAATGACTCTTGGTTTCGGCTTGGGGGGTGATCTCGGGGCTGTGGAATCAAGCCCTAAGTCGGCCTCCGTGCTTGATGCGGAGTGTGCTTGGGACTCTCTGTCCCACTCCTTCTGCCCCTTCCCGCCATGCATGCACGTGCGCTCTCTCTCTCTCTCAAATAAATAAATCTTCAAGAAAATAGCTTAAATACTTAAATACTCTCAGTAATGCACAGGCCAACCAGTCGGAAGGCCAACAGGAAGTAGAATACTTGAACTAACCGCACATAACAGACCTCTACAGTGTTTTCCGCCCATCATCGGGAGAATATATTCTCCAGTACACATGGAACATTCTCCACGACAGAATGTATTCTAGCCCATAAAAATGCCTCGAAAAAAGTAAAAGCACTGAACTAATACGAAGTATATTCTCTGACCACAAAAGAATTAAAAATCAATTTTAAAAAGTCAACTTGGAAAATTAACAAAGAGGCAGAAATTAAATGACACACTCCTTAATAATCACTGTATCAAAAAAAAGAAACCAGGGGTGCCTGGTTGCCTCAGTCGGTTAAGTGTCTGCTTTTGGCTCAGGTCATGATCCCATGTTCCTGGGATCGACCCCTGCACCGGGCTCCCTGCTTGGTGGGAGTCTGCTTCTCCCTCTAGTTCTGTCACTCCCCACCCCCACTCGTGCTCTCTCTCAAATAAATAAAATTGTTAAAAAAGACAAAAAAGGAAATCAGAACATGCTTTGAGATACATGAAAAGGGGGCACCTGGGTGGC
The DNA here is from genome assembly GCA_004024625.1 of Mellivora capensis. NCBI lineage: Eukaryota > Metazoa > Chordata > Mammalia > Carnivora > Mustelidae > Mellivora > Mellivora capensis. The sequence continues at coordinate 64,196 of PISX010000417.1, read as the reverse complement.
TCAGTGGGTTGAAGCCTCTGCCTTCGGCTCAGGTCATGATCTCAGGGTCTTGGGATCCAGCCCCGTGTCAGGCTCTCTGCTCAGCGGGCAGCCTGCTTCCCCTTCTCTCTCTGCCTGCCTCTCTGCCTACTTGTGATCTCTGTCAAATATATAAATAAAATCTTTTAAAAAAAGAGATACACGAAAAAAAGAATACAACATGCTGAAACTTGTGAAATGCAGCTAAAGCAGTGCTGCAAGGGAAATTCATAGCTGTAAATGTCTGCATTAAACACAAAAAGAATCTCAAGTCATTTATGGTCAATCGGCTTTCCACAAGGTGCCAATTCAAGAGGAAACGGACAGCATTTTCTTTTCTTTTCTTTTTTTTTTTTTTTTTAAGATTTTACTTATTTATTTGACAGACAGAGATCACAAGCAGGCAGAGAGGCAGGCAGAGAGAGAGGGGGAAGCAGGCTCCCTGCTGAGCAGAGAGCCCGATGCAGGGGCTCGATCCCAGGACCCTGGGATCATGACCTGAGCCGAAGGCAGAGGCTTTAACCCACTGAGCCACCCAGGCGCCCCAGAAGCAGCATTGTCAGTAAGTGGCGCTGGAACAACTGACAGCCACATGCAAAAGAACGAGTTGGGACTCCCACCTTACACAATACATAAAAGTCAAAATGAATCAGAGATAAATTTAAGAGTTAAAATAATATGACTCTTACAAGAAGACAAAGAGGCAAATCTTTGAGATCTTTGCTGAGGCAAAACCTTAGATACAACAAGGAAAGCCTAAGTGACAAAAAATAAATTGGGACTTCATCAAAATTAAAAACTTTAGTCCTGCAAACAAGACCACAAATAAAATGAAAAGTCAATGCCCCAAATGGGAGAGAGTCTGCAAGCCCATGTACCTGATAAAGGGTTTCACTCCAGAATAGAGAAGAAGCTTTTACAACTGAATAATAAAAAGATAACAACGCAATTCAAAATCCGGGCAAAGGATCTGAAAATATCACAGCTGGACGGTAAGCACGCAGAATGGCCCTCAGTCTCAGGATCCATCGGGGAAATGCAGCTGGAAACCACCTTACACATAGGAGAGTCACATGAGAAGAAAGATCACGACGGCTGACAAGGATGTGGAGAAGCTGGAACTTTCATACGACACTGGCGGGAATTTAAAACGTGTCCGTCATGTTGGAAAATGGCCTGGTAGCGACTGAAGTAGTTAAACTCAGAGCTACCCTATGACCCAGCAACTGCCCTCCTGGAAACATACACGGGAGAAAAGGAAACATGTCCCACAAATACCTGCACACGGTGTTCAGGAGCACATAACTCACAACAGCTGGAGGACAGAAATGCCCCAACTGCCCATCAAGTGAGGGACGGGTACGCAGAACGTGCCATGTCCAGACCACGGGATGTCATTGGGCCCTAAAGAGGTGTGTGACCATGGCGCGCACTGTCACATGGACGCCTGTGGAGGCTGAAGGAGGAAGCTAGACAAAACGTCCCCCTCGGTATGAGCCCAGTTATACACAATGTCCAGAATGGGCAGCTCCGTAGAGAGAAAGAGTAGAGGAGTGGCTGCTCAGGGCAGGGGAGAGGGGGGCCCCAGGGTGCGTGTGACTGTGCGGATCTGGTGCTTCTTCTGGGGGTGACAAAACTGCCCTAGAATTAGACGGCTGTGAGAATACTAAAGAAACACTGTCTACGTCCAGTGGGTGAGTCGTATGGTGTATGAAGTCTGTTCTGGCCAAAACTGGTAAAATTACTCAAAGGGCGGGCAGGATGGTGGTCAGGGTCAACAGTCCCTGCGTTTTCTTTCCGGGTGTAAAATTCTTGCACCTAGAAGGCTGCCGGTCCCAGAGGGTGCTGGGCTTCTCCCGAGCAGCCGTGGGGCTCACATAGCAGGCCTGGCACGGTGGGAGAGAGGGGACCCGGCCCCCCGTAGGCCCGCCCCACCCAGAGCAGAGACCACAGTTGTGCCTGGCGTCACTCACCACGCATGTTGCTGATGAGTTTGTCAGGACCGGCGTGAGCAGAGGTGGAACAGAGGGTGTTGAAGTACAGCCCCGAGCCCTCTCGGATGGGGCTGAGCATGGGGGGCGGCGTGTAAGGGGAGCACTGGAACAGTCCCTTGAGGAGGCGGTCCACCAGGAACACCGGAGACCGCAGACAGCTCTGGTGGCATCCCCCCAGGCCCGGCTCCCCAAAGGACGAGGGTGGAGGAGGGATGAACAATGCCTTGGGCTGGGGGCGCTTCTTCCGCTTCCGGTGTTGGCTGCCATCCTTGCTGTCTCTCTCTTCCCCATCTTTCTCTAGTCCCTGCGGAAGAAGAGTGTTCAGAACTCAGGGGATCTCCTGAGGCCCCCTGCCACACAGCTGTCTTCAGGATAGCAGGTGAGAGGGAAAAGAAGACAGAATCCCAAGACAGAGGGACACACGACCTGCAACCCAGCATGTCCATGCCTGGGGCCCTCGGAAGAGGGAGCAGAGCAGGGCCTCTGTGCCTGAGCCAGAGCCCAGACCCTAACTAAGCCTCTGGAGCCCTCCCATGCACCTGTGCCCTCAGGGAGAGCCCTTGACTCAGATGAATCTGAAAATAGGTGAGGCCAGTATCAGTTGTCAAAATGCCTGGCTCTTGGGGGGTGGGGGCAGAAAGGGCCACAGCTCGAGCAAATGAAAAACAGCAACAGGTCCTGCAAGACGAGCAAAGACATCCATGCATCTGGTCCCCATGGGCCCCTGGGCTTGTCCGGCAGGCTCCTCCAGTACGGGCTGAAGAGACCGGGCACGTGAACTTGCACTGCTCTCTATCACCTCCATGTGATCTCCACTCCTCTCTGCCAGTCCCACTCCTCTCCTCCAAGTCTCTGCTCCCATACCTCGTCTGGGAAGATCCCCCTGGACCTCCGCAGGCTGAGTCCCTGGTGCCCCTCAGGATGCCCTCTGCTCCCCAAAACAGCCCGGCCCACGCTGGGGCACCCCCGTCTGGGGACAGGTCTACTGACTACTGGACCGACAGGCCCGGGGGCGGGGGGCGCAGTCACCACAGTCCGCAGCGCTGCCCCCACAGGCGGACATGCGGAGCAGAGGATGTTAGTGACTGAACAAGCATGCTCCAAGACTCAGATACTCCAAGACTCCCGGCTTTCCCCTCGGCCACTTCGGCCAGAAGGCGGGGGAAGCAGGAGGAAGAGAGCAGCCTGACCGGCACACACCTTGGCGGTGTTCCCGGCAGGTCGGTTCCCTGGAGCTACGGGCACAGGGATCCCCGGAGGGGCCGCAGCCATGTTGTCCAGGGACTTCTTAGCTCCTGGAGGACTCTGCCCGTCCCCCTCTGGCCTCGGCACCTGTCGCAGTGGCTTGCAAAACTCCGTGCCAAACACCTGATTGCAGAGAATCGACGGCTCTGTAAGCTTCACTGGCGGGCAGGACAGGGAGAGCGGCTCCGGCCAGGCCGCTTCGGAGCAGCCCAGTCCTGACTCCTGGCCCCCAGCCCAGGCTCCCCCCAGGGGGATGCCTCCATCCTGAGATAAGTGACATCCGGTCGCCTACCCCCCTCCCCGAAAACCTCCCGGAAGTCCCGACGGCACAGAACTGACTGTGCGCCCCTTCACCTGCTGCTCCTGCTTCCCTCGAGGTGATGGCCACTGGTCGCTGTGAAAACACATGTGGCTGCTCAGCCCTTTGTCTGTATAAAACATCTGGCTGCAATTCTTGCAGACATAAGTGCTCCTTGGCTCTGCCCAGTCTGCAGGGCCCCCATTTTGCTGGTTACTGTGGGGAAACACGGCAGGAGGGAAGAACGGGAGAAAGGGACTAGGTCCCCATCACTAATTTCTCTTTGTTTATTTAAGACTGATCCCCTGCTAACTCTTGATGAACCCTGGGAAGTGGAGAGAGGGCGCCCCGATCTTCATGGTCGGACGCATACCTCTTCAGGACTGAAGCATCCAGAACTTGGTGACTCAGGCCCAGCACACAAGAGCCACCAGAGGAATCGGAGGGTCTGAGCTCCCCCAGGCCGGGTGGGGTGTGTCCTCTGAACTTACCATCCACCTGCCACGTTCTCCTCCTTCAGCGGATGGGGCAGCCGGTAGATATTTCCACCCTGAAGATGAAAACACATCTGAGCCACCATGTTGGAAAGGAGGCCTACAAGACCTCCAACAGTCAGACTCTGAGACGAAAGCCCAGGTGTAATTCTCCGTGACCTCAGAGGAGGACCCAGTGCCCCGGGGTGGGGGGGCACTGAAATGTAAAGACAGAAATGACAATTCGACTTCATCAAAAGTCCGAACTGCCGTGCGTCAAAGGACCCCATCAAGAGAGGGAGAAGATGGCTCCGGAATGGGAGAAAATCGCTGCCAAGTCACGACCTGACAAGGGTATTGTATGACTTGTATTCATAACACATAAAGAACTCCTACACAGCTCAGCGATGGGAAGCCCAACACCCTAACTTAAAAATGAGCAAAGGATCTGGAAGACACGTAACCCAAGAGGCTTTCCAAATGGCCACTAAGCACATGAAAAGGTGCTGGGCAGCTTCAGCCGCCGGCGCAAAGGGCACCAAGGTGCCGAGTCACAGCCGCCCTCCTGAACTGTGGGTGGGGACGCTGAGTGGTGCGGCCCCTCTGGAAAAGTCCGACAGTCCCTCAGACTGAGTCGCCATATGACCCAGCAATGCCCCGCTTTGGTATTTCCCGAGAGAGGGAAACCTACGTGCACGCGGACCTTGTACGCGAACGTTCACAGCAGTCCGCAGGGGCTGAGCTGTGGGAACAACGCCCGACAGCTGATGGGCACGTTCACAAAATGTGACCCAGCTGTACGGGGAGCGTCACTCAGCCGTGAAAAGCAGCAAAGCACTGAGAGGTGCCACAGCGTGACGAGCCTTGAAAACACCGCCCCCAGTGTGAGAAGCAGGCACAGAAGGCCACGCAGTGTGCGATTTCAACTACTCCAACTACACGAAATGCTCAGAAGGGGCAAATCTTCAGACACAGAAGGTAGGTTCCTGGTTGCCAGGGGCCGGGAGGGATGGAGAGATTGGGCGTGACAACGAAGGGTCCAGGGCCTCTTTTGGGGGTGATGAAAACGTTCTGGTGAAGAGTGGTAACAGACGCCCAACCTTGTGAATATACGGAACGCCACTGGAGGGTACACTTTAAAATGGTGAGTTAAATGATACAGGCTGTTTTTAAAAAAAAAAAAAAAAGGGCAGCTGTGGGGTGGCGGGAAGGGTGCTGCACCTCAGGCCGGGGTGAGAAAGAGCGGTCCCCGTCTCCGCACCCAGACCCCGTGCCATCCGGAAGGACCGGCAAGGATTGGGCTACTACTGCTCGGCAGGGCCGGCCGGGGTCGTGACCGTGACTCCCACCAGGAAAGAGACGGTATCACACACAGAAATATTTACGGGGGCAGGATCTCTACCCTTATATCCTCTGAAGAACTGAAGGAGGCCAATCCAAAAGGAAGTGAAAGGCAAACAGCAAGCAAGCAGGAAAAGCTTTGGGGAGAAAGCGTCTGACAACTCTAAAGACCTCGTTCTCAGCTCTTTGTGGGGGGGACAGGAGGGACCACAGTCTCCACGAACCTTCCTTTCTGCCTCTCTAAACCTGCCCTGGAGGAACCCCCGAGATGAAACATGACGCCTGACCAACCAGTAAATGCGGGAGCAAGTCAGGAATGAGACTCCGGCCTGGAGCACGGGCAGGTGTTGGGTCTCGTGAGGAAGAGCCCAGGTACCTGGATTCTGTTGAATATGGTCAGCTTGGACTTGGAGTCCTGGGGTGGCTCTGCTGGGGGCCCGGCCGACGAGAAGGAGGCCATGGCTACCTGGCTCGGGGAGGCTGTGCAACACATATCCATTTTCACCTTCTCCTTCCGGAAGCCCGAGAAGCGCTGGGACCTGAGGTTGCCGGAGAAGAGCCTGTAGCCTCCGCCCCGGGCGCAGGCCTGGCTCTTTTCCCCTTTTGTGGCCCCCAATGCCGCGCCGTTCTCTGCCTGGGCCTGCTTCCCTGGGAGCGGGGCTCCGAGGGGCTCCTCCCCACCTAACTGGGTCTGCCGTGTGCCCCCGGGGGAGAAGATGTCCCCCAGGTCCAAGGTCCCTTTTGTGGATCTCAGCTGCTTGGCCAGAGAGGAGATGTCTGGATTGCCCGGGGTGTCCAACGATGAGGCCGTGAGGGACGGTGGAGCTGTGGCCACTTTGGGTCCTCCCTTTGAGTCCCGTCTGGTGCTGGCCGGGGAGGCCTCCCTGGGGAACACAGGCGTGATTTTCCTCCTGCGGGCTGGGGACCCCTCTGGCTCCGGGTTTCCGGGGCCAGCATGGAGAGAGTCGACGGGGGGTGCCGGCGGCGGCGTTGGCTGCTGCGGCCAGGTCCCCGGCAGGGGCTTCAGGGTGGCCTGCTTGCCCTCGGGCCCGGGGAGCTGGGAGAAGATCCGCTGGGACTTGGCAATCATCTGGAACACCTGCATCTGCTCGTGGCTCACCAGAGACTCCTGGGACTTCAGGAACAGCTGCCGGAAGAGCGGTGTGCCGTCCGACGGGAGCCCGCTCAGCTTCTGGGCATCCTGAAGGCCTGGCTCCCCGGGGTTTTGCCACGAGAAGGAGTCACAGTCAAACTTGCTCTTCTTGGAAACCCAGGCGTCGTCTTCCCCGCCGGTGTATCTGAGGTCACCGGAGGCCTCCCCAGGCGCCTTCAAGAGTGTGGCAGGGAAGGGCAACGTGTCCTCCAGATTGACGGTCCCTGGACTGGCCGAGGGCTCCCCTGCAAGGGAGATGCTGCAGGGCCCCGGGCCCGACTCGCTGCTCTCCCGGGACGGCATCGACGGGGTCTTGTGGACCATGAACACGTTGTTCCCTTTGCTCTTGGCACAGCCAGGCAGGTTCCGGAGCCACTGGAAGTTGTGGCCAGCTGGCTGGGAACTGGCAGGGACAGTCTGGCCTCGGAACAGAGGCAGGCAGGCAGGCAGGGGGCCGCCCTCAGGCCACCCCTCCAGGCTGGGCGGCAGCGGGAGCACCGGTTCAGACTCGGCGGAATCGGAGCCCCCGTTCTCCACGCCTCTCGAGTGCACAGCTGTGAACATGGCAGTGGCAGGCTCCTTCCGCAGGGGGTGAGGCTCCTCGGGAACGTCCGTGCCCAGGTTCCCAAGGGCCGCCGGGATGCCTGCTGAGGTGCAGGAGGAGGGCCCGGAAGAGGGTGCGCAGGGACAGGCCACAGTCCTGGCCTCTCCACTGTCTGTGGGCCCGGCGGCGGCCGGGACTGGCGAGGGAATCTTCTGGTGGACGATGCTGCTGACGATGCAGCGCAGGAGGTCTCGGTTGGGCAAGAGGGAGCTGGGGGACCGGGCTTCCGGGGGTGCCGGGGCACGGGGGCCGGCGGGCACAGGCTGGCTGCCTGCCTCGTGGGCGTGCGGGGAGTCCCCGCAGGCCTCCTCTTCCGGGGGGGCCTCCTTCAGGATGCACAGGCCGTGCTGCACTTCGTAGTGGCGGCGCAGGGAGCGGTAGTCACAGTAGCTCTTGCTGCAGCCCTGCTCCATGCACACGAACGGCTTGGTCTTCTGGTGGGTTAGCATGTGCCCGGTCCTGCAGCCACACGGGGGGAGCGAGTCAGCGGCTGCCTTGGCTGCCGCTCCCCAGGGGCCCCAAGGGTGTCCCCAAGGGGCAGTGGCGCAGCCATATCAGAAGCTACACGTGCCCCCCTCCCCATGAGGAGAGACCCAAGCGGCCGCTGATGGCCAAATGCAAGGGGTGCTCCTATCCCTCACCTTTAAGCAAACCCCTTATTGGAGGAAAAAAAAAAAAATCAATGAAAGGCAGACTGGCGTTCCCCAAAGTGAGTTCCCAAGGAACACCAGTCCTCCAGAGTGGCTCCCTGAGGATGTGGGCTCAGCTGGCAAGCAAGTTTTGAACAAACACTATTTGCTCCTTGGAGGATCAGAGCAGCACATTTAAAAGCCACGCAGTAGGTAGACAAACCCCTCTTTCAGCTCCCATGTCCTCGGACTTATTTGTCCACAGAAGCATTTATTCAACTAGCCTCTCATAGTGTCCCTGAGGACTAAGGTTCTGCAAGATACACTCAAGGAGATGCTTACTTCCGCACAACCCTTCCCTTAGCCCAAGAGTCTTTGCTTTCTCCTAGCACTCCTCCAAGGAGACCACTACCTGGAGCCTACCCCCCAGAGAAATAAAATCACAGATGTCCCATTGGTAAAAACTTTCTAGCAAACAGCCGAATGTGCCTCCTGTAATTTCTGCAATTATGAATGAATATGAATATGTACTACTTTTGCATCCTACTTCTGGCTATGTTAGCATATCACAAGCATAAATAAGTCAGTCAGTCAGTCCCGCCCTAGGTTCCCAACAGCCCCACCCTGGACAGTCTAGTCCACATGGCACATGGGGTTATCTCCAGCAGCCCTCCCCCCGAAACCCTTCTGAGGGAAGCTGAAGAGAAGGAGTTTAGGAGCCTCCTAAAAATGCAAGGGCTTGCCATCTCCCACTGGCAAGTCTCTGGGTTTGAAAAAAGTCTGTCTTTCCTGTCTCGCTAGCAAGAAAGGCTCATCATTTCCAAGATACTGAGAACAAAGGGAATTCTGGCTCCTAACTCTTACAATGGGTTTTATTTTTTTAAATCAAGAGGTTTTTTTTTTTGTTTTTTTTTTTAAAGAGTTAAGAAAAAACAATGCTCCATTGCCATATTCTAGAAACAGGCATTTTGGAATCTCTCATGCCCCTAAATTATTCCCAAACACATGCCTCATGAGACGCAGATGTGTCCTCCTTGGACACCTGCTGGGGACTCCGAGCATTTCTCTATATAGTTAGCCCAATTCCCTGCATGACAAAATTGCCTTGGAGTGAACCTGTATGTGTCTTGAAACCCACAAGGGTCCCGCCTGCAATCGAGGCAGCCGTTTCCGTCCCAGTGGGAACATGCGGGCTGGGCGGAGGGTCCTGTCCCCGGCTGTGTGAGCCCCAGGCTCCGCAGCGGGCAGTGTGAGAAGAATGGAGGGGCGTCCACACACAGCTCCCAGCCATTTGGGGAGCTGGCCGGCTGGCCGGGGGGCCTGGGATGGGGTGAGGGAGACCCAGGAGCAGCTCGCCCATTCCCCACCAGCCCCCAACCACACTCCGACGTACAGGTGGTCCTGGCGCTTGAAGGCCTTGCCGCAGATCTTGCAGACGTGCTTCCTCTCCTGGCTGTGCGTCAGGTAGTGCTTGCTCAGGGAGCTGGCACTACTGAACACCTTCCCGCAGAGGCTGCAGTCCAGGAGCGGGTTCTGGGGGGAAGCATGCTGCCGCTTGCCTTTCCTGGCGCTCCCACAGGTGGCCCTGCCTCCTTCATCAGCCTCCTTAGGCACTTTGAGGGCGCCGAGCCCGAGGTCTAAACAGAGGGAGAGAGCACGGGTTATGGATGTGTGGGGAAGTCAGAGGGCACGGCTAAGGCACTCAGTGAGTCTCAGGGCTGCAGCCCGCTGGGGCAGAGGGACCACGTCCGTGTCCTCCAACTCCAGCAGCTTTGCGCACAGGGAGAAGGAGGAGGAGGAGAAGGGACCCGCGGGATGGCACTTGGAGGGATGGCAGCGGCGCTATCTGAAGTACTTCTGGGACAAGGTGACCACTGTGGGCCGGGATTTATGGCTAGACCATCTGTGGTGCTCTCGGAAGGCCACACCAGGAAAATAGAGTCCAAGACCTCTGCAAAGCACAGATCCTTCCTGGCAGCCAATTCCACTTCTGGGATGTTAAAGGAACAAACACAGATTTGTACGAAAAGGTAGCTGGCAAAGCAGTTAACAGTCGTACTGCCTTTCCTGTTAGAAGCCACCTAACATCTGATGAAAGGGCACGCAGGGGACCACAAGACGCCCTCAGTGGTCTAGGACACAGCATTTACGATAAGACGGGGGGAAAATATCTGACGACATGAATGGATATTCACACCATGCTACTCGGTGAGAAAATAGCAACCTGTTACAGAACACAAAGAGACAAAACAATTTGAATAGAAAACAAGCTGAGAGAATGGCATTGACTGGGAGGACTCTGGGCCACTTCTGTTTTCCTTTTCTCATGTATCTGACTACATCTCTGTGTTTTCTGTATCCCTTAGGGTAAAATGTTTACAAACCATTCGCCCGAGGACCCAGGAAGGGACAGGGAATGCTCAGGCGAGAGAAGGGTGGGACAGCATCTCAAGGGTCAGCATGTGGGGAGGAAAGAGCCTGCTTCTGTCCTGCTCCAAGAGACAGAGACTAGGTTTGGTTGCGTCCGACTGAAGAGAAACAGATTTCAAATCACCGGAAACACAGAGGTGATGTATGCAAGGACACTGTGGGCTCCCGCCGTCTCCAGTGCCTGGAATTCCCTCCCGACACTCACAGGCACTTCCACAGTCATCTGGTGGATGGACCAACCGTGGGAGAAATCCCTGCTCTTTACATTGGTCTTCAAGATGGATCGGACTGCCTCGTGAGATGGCAAGTTTAGAAACCGCCACTTCTCCTGAGCGCTGCTGGGGGCAGGAGTGAGCACAGCAGGTGCAACCTGAGAGACACGGCAGGAAGGAGCCTGGGTGGCAGTCCCCCAGCTCTGTCTGGGCCCTGGGCCATTTGTCCCGCAACATGCCTGCTCTCCTCCTCTTCACGTAAGAAATTACTGCGGCAAGTGTTTGACTGATCCCAGCAGGTTAAATGCGGAAGGAAAGGACTCTTGTCAGAGAAGTCCTCAGCCCGGCCAAGTTACTGTAAAAATGCTCGTTAAAGCAACTACGAAGCTGGAAAACAAAACGTTGTTTCAAAACGTTGGCAAGGGGGCGCCTGGGTGGCTCAGTGGGTTAGGGCCTCTGCCTTCGGCTCAGGTCATGATCCCAGGGTCCTGGGATCGAGCCCTGCGTCAGGCTCTCTGCTCGGCGGGGAGCCTGCTTCCTCCTCTCTCTCTGCCTACTTGTGGTTTCTATCTGCCAAATAAATAAATAAATCTTTAAAAAACAACAACAATAACAAAAACGTTGGCAAGGACGCTGACAATCAGGCAGGGTCACTGGCCTGGGAAACTGCCGGATCTTCACAGAAGGTGGTGTTAGGAGAGTATTAGAAAACGGCGGACGTACGTCCTCTGATGGGCAGACCTACTTGGAGGACTAAGCTCAGAGCACTCATCCAAAAGGAAGCTCAACTTGTGAAAAGCTGTTCACAGAAACACAAGCGGTCTAACGAGCAGGAGTGCAGTCAGACTGCACGATGGAGTAGTGTGAGATGACAAGGGAATACCTCACGTAAGAAACCAGATATGCTCGGTTTGAAAAAAACCCCTAATCGCATCACACCCTTGACGCCCCCGTGCAAAGCTAGGCTTTTTCTGAGCTCCTTCACGTGTGTTTCCCGGAATCTACATGTGGGGGCCTGGCTAAGGAGTTTTCCTGATGGGACTTTTCTCTGTTTCCTAAGTTTTCTTTAATAACTGTGTGTTACCTTCCTGATTAAGAAGACGAATGCAAGTGTATGCATTTATATCGGCCTGAATGTAAGCTGGAGAAGTATAAAGAGATAGAACGTAATGATGGGCAGTGGACTCCTCTTTAAACGCATCAGGAAAAGCTGAACTAGGTTAATGATTGGTAACACACTTTGCAGGGAGGGATGCGGACCCTCTGTGAAAACCTGGCAAAGGCTGCCAGTTCTCTGCCCAGCAAAATGCACACATATTCACACTACAAGCATTCTTTAGGTGGTTTCTGTGGCCGGGGTTGAGAACCCTAATTCCTGCAGCCCCCAAGCCTGGCCCCGTGCCTACAACTGCACCTGTCCCATGATTCTAGGAGTTCACCTTGGCCATCGTTCCAACCCAGGGACAAAGCTGAGCCCTTGTCTACTGCCTCTTGTGTGGACAGGGGCTTTGGGACTTTCTCACTTTGGCAAGTCTTCAGGACCTTCCCAGAGCTGCTCCCGGAGCAGATGTTCAGTGAACCCTGCTCGGCAGAGCCATCACAGATGTGGCCTTCCATGCATGTGGTGTGAATGGAACCACCAAAGGGCTCTAGCTTAGTCAACCCATCTGAGCAACTGACCCATGAACCCGAGAAAAGAGTTAGCAGAAACTGAATTTGGGGCACCTGGGTGGCTCAGTCACTTGAGCACCCGACTCCTGGTCTGGGCTCGGGTCTTGAACTCCGGGTCGTGAGACCGAGCCTCCGAGGTGGGCTTTGTGCTCAGCAGGAAGTCACCTGAGATTCTCTCTCTCTCCCTGCCCCTCCCCACACATGCCTTCTCTCAAAGAAATAAATACATATTTTTTTAAAAATTTAAAATCTGGATTTATCTTGTTGGGGAAGACTGAAAGCAAACCAAAAAACCCAACAGAAATTGCATCAAGCCATTTAACTATTGCATCTGTTCTCCTTGTGCTCCTCTGTTGTTGGAGAGAGAGACTTGTCTGAGTCTGAGATGAGCTCTACCGACACTGATGGAAATGACTGCTATCTGTCTCGTGCTCTACAGTCTGTGCAGTGCTTTTCTAGTCCTTTCTTCTCTTGCTTCTGACTGCTGATACTCTGCAGGGAAGCAGAGTGGACACTATCATCCCCCCACTTCACAGATGAGACATTGAGGCTGGGGAAGCTTAGCCAACCAAGTGACAGACAGGATCCCAGGTCACTCTGTAAACATGAAAAGGGCCTCTGAGATGTAATCAGTAGGAAAATCTCCCATGAACTCAAATGTCTGCCCACACAACACACAAGATCAAGACATCCACGAATGGCCCAGTTTCTCAACATTATTCCTCCGGATCAGTGTTTAGTTTCCTTGACTAGGAAGTTGGAAACAATTCCCAAGTTAAAAAAGAAAGTGACTGTCCCGTGTTCCCTAGTCACCTGTGGAGGATACAAATTTTCTTATCCAATTCATGCAGAAGCAACCCCAAGCTAGCCACAGGAGCTTTCACACAGCACTTGGGGCCCTCGGACCCAGGTAGACAGCCTCACCTTGTAAGGAAGCCTGAGATTCCGGGTCTGCGTACTCCTCCAGCAGCTTCACAGAGTCACTGTCCTTCCCTGAGTACAGGGACAGGGTGTCTAAGTTGTCCTCCAGCGCCTCACTGGCCATGTCAGACGTTGGGAGGCTGGGGTCCAGGTCCAAACCAGTCAGGCCAGCATAGAGCAGGTCTCGTGTGCTGGGACCCAGATCCCGGCTGAGGGGGTCGCCGCAATTGAGGCTCTCAGAAAATGAAGGGAGATGCATCTCTGGAGGGAGGGCACCCTCGTCCCCAAGGCTGTACTGGTCCATGGCGCTCTCCACTGCCAGGTCTTGGCCAAGAGCTACTCTCCAGATAAGCAAGGCCGTGTAAGGAGTCAGGGAGGAAAAGCTCTTGGTGCTAATTCCTGAAAATGAATGAGGAGGAATCAAAGTTATGAGATGGCAAGGCAGCATGGTGGATGGAGCGTGGACTTGGAGTTCAAACAGACCTGTGTTTGGGTCTGCTCTGTGCCACTTAACAGCCATGTGAACTTGGGCAATTCATTTAAGCTCCACGAGCCCCAGTTTCCTCATCTGTAAACTGGGCATAAGAGAAACTCCATCATAAGGTTGTTGTAAGGAATAAATGGAAGGACTTCTGACAACATGGTGGACAGAACTGACCTCTTTCTCCAGCTATAAACACAGAGAAATATGACAAAAGAAAATTTTTAATACGTAGCCAAGCTCAAGAGAGAAGCAGAACCCCATGTGTCAGCAACAAGGAGAAAATGCAAAGGAAACTCAGAGGTGTAGGCTCAAGTCAGTCAGAGTGCAAAGTCAGACTCTGATACTGAGACTCTTGTCCAATATGGCGGCACCTAGTCATACAGGGCTGTGAAGCACATGACATGGGACTGGTCCAAACTGAGACATGCCACGAGTCTAACCTGCACACTGGATTCGAAGACTTAGTATTTAAAAAAAATAAGTTTAGTATGTTTTTATATTACTACATGTTAAAAAATAATAATATCTTGGATACAGTGGGTGAGATATGTTATTAAGATGAATTTCATCTTCCTCTGTTTAGTTTTTCAATGTGGCTCCTAAAAAAACTTTAAATTATATATATGGTTCATATTATATTCCTATTAAAGAGTATTATCCAGGAGGCTGGAACCCAGGGTCATAACTGACACAGGAGAAGAGGAAACAGGGCCCTGAGCTTGCAGGAAGTAGAGATCTGGGACCTTGGAAGAGCCCAGCCATGCATGAGAAAACTACACAATCAAAAAGAAAAACTCTGGGGGCGCCTGGGTGGCTCAGTGGGTTAAAGCCTCTGCTTTCGGCTTGGGCATGATCCCAGGGTCCTGGGATCGAGCCCCACACTGGGCTCTCTGCTTCGCAGAGAGCCTGCTTCCTCCTCTCTCTCCCTGCCTGCCTCTCTTGCCTACTTGTAATCTCTGTCAAATAAATAAAATCTTAAAAAAAAAAAAAGAAAAGAAAAGGGACGCCTGGGTGGCTCAGTTGGTTAAGCGGCTGCCTTCGGCTCAGGTCATGATCCCAGCGTCCTGGGATCGAGTCCCACATCGGGCTCCTTGCTCGGCAGGGAGCCTGCTTCTCCCTCTGCCTCTGCCTGTGCTCGCTTGCTCTCTCTCCCTCTCTCTCTGACCAATAAATAAAAAATTAAAAAAACATAATCAATTAGAAAAAAAAAAAAGAAAAACTCTGCACATGGGGCACCTGGGTAGCTCAGTTGGTTGAGCATCTGCTTTTGGCTTAGGCCATGATCCCACGGTCTTGGGATCGAGTCCCGTGTCAGGCATTCTGCTCAGTGTGCTTCTCCCTCTCAAATAAATAAATAAAATCTTAAAAAAATAAAATGAAAGAAGAGAAACTCTGCACACAAGCCAGAGAGTACCCCCAAGAGTCAGGAAGAAAACAGGCAATGGGAGACAATAAAACCCAACATGAGAAAAGAGTAAGTCAGTACAGGGCAAGACCAAACATTTTAAAAAAGAAACAAGTGAAACATTCATGAAGACCTTTAAATCAAAAGCTTACTTAGAAGGGCTAAGCAGCAGAAGAAACAGGGCTGAAGAGAGAAATAATGAATCGGCAGAGCAATCTGAGGAAGTACCCCCGGGATCCAGCAGAGAGAAAGAAATGGAAAACACGAATGGGAAGCTGAGAGAGTACAGAGAAGCAAATGCAAAAGACTAACAGTGTCTGATAGGCGCTCCCCCAGCCACAAAGAGGAGAGAACACAGAACACATGACATATTTTTTTAAAAGATTTTATATTTAAGTGATCTCTATACCCAGTATGGGGCTCGAACTCACAACTCCAGGATGAAGAGTGACAGGCTCCACTGACTGAGCCAGCCAGGCACCCAAGGAGAAATGACATCTTAAAGAGATATTGGTGGAGAAGTTTCCAGAATTGCAGGGACACCGGAATTAAGCTCATAATTCCTGAAGATAATTGGTTAATACCAAGCGGGGCAAAGCCAAGCAGGATAAGTAAAAGTGAATTCACTCCTCAACCCACAACAGTAGAACTGCCGACCACTAAAGACAGAGAGAAAACCCTACAAAGGGCCAGAAAAGATAGGCAAACAGTCTACAAAGGGATGATGGCTAGCCTGCTGGCAAATATCTCAAAAGAGCAGAGGCTAGGGACGCCTGGGTGGCTTAGTTGGTTAAGTGGCTGCCTTTGGCTCAGGTCATGATCCCAGCATCCTGGGATCAAGTCCCGCATCGGGCTCCTTGCTCAGCAGGGAGCCTGCTTCTCCCTCTGCCTCTGCCTGTGCTCACTCTCTCTGACAAATAAATAAAATCTTAAAAAAAAAAAAAAGAGCAGAGGCTAGGGGACCAGGAATAGCACCGCCAGCAGATGAAGGCAGGGTGAGAGCCAGCACAGAACTCAACATGTAGGGAAACTAGTATTAAGAGTGTACAACAAAGACGTTTTCAGACAAGGCATAAGAGGTTGCACATAGACCTTGGCTCAAACGCTAATACAGGTTTTGGAACCATTTGGGAAAGAAAAGACAATTATTAACTTTGTACTTTACCTATGCTAAAAAGATCCAAGTGTAACTACCAAAAGAAAAGGGATAAACTATGTAACATCTGAACTAGTAGAATTTAACCCACCTCCCAAAAAGAGAAAAAAGACTCAAATTTAGAAAAAAGACTAAAATTCGCAATTAAAGCAGAAACAAAACCAAAAAAGACTATAAAAGATTATTATGAACAACTGCATGCCAACAAAGAAGGTAACTTGGAGAAAAATGAACAGATTCTGAAAAGACACAAATTACCAAACTGACCCAAGAGGAAACAGACTATCCGCATAGCCCTGTGAGAAGGAAAAAGATTAAGTTAGTAACTTAAAAACTTCCTACCCATGCCACTGGAGAAACAATGAAAAAAGTCAGCTTTATTGGAACTCTGAAAAATAGCCAATGGTTTACTGCCAACAAACCAACCCTTAGCAAGACAAAGGTGAATGAAACATGGTCCTGTGGCATTTTAACTTACTCCTGTCTCATCCCCCTTCCTCCCCCCACCAGCTGTGGTTCGGAAGGCAGAAGCCACATTCTGGTGTGGGCTCCTAGAGCAGAAAGCAGCAGAGAAGATCTTGCTCTCACACCTGAGCTTGTCCGTCTTGACCTGTCAGGTGGCTCCTCAAGATCTAACACGGAGGTCTTGCCTTGATTTTGCCTAACTTGGAATTTCTCGGCAGAGAACAGCCATGGGGATGGCATTTGTTGAAAACATTAAAGGCCACATTGTGTACCCAAAATTAATATAAGTGTATATTAATTATACTTCAACAAAAAATGCTCAGAGAATAAAAAATAAAAGCAATGCAGCAGGTGCTGCAGCCCAGGGCAAAAGATATTAATCGGGGCCAACAACAGATTTGCCACTGAAAGCCAGGGAGGAAGAGCTGGACAGTGAGAGGCTTTGAAGAGTCAGGGCTCTGAAAAGCTTCCATGCTGGCAGTTTCTTACAAAGCTAAACATGGTTTTACTGTACAATCCAGTCATCACACTCCTCAGTATCTACCTGTGAGCTGGAAACTTATGTCAACACAAAACCTGCACTCAAATGTTTATAGGAACTTTATCTGTAATTGCAAACAACTAGAAGCAACCAAGACGTCTCCCAATAGGAGAACGGATAACCAAACTCTGGCACCTGTGTACAATGGAATGTTATTCGGCAATAAAAACCAAGGAGCTAGGCCCTGCTCTGCGGGGAGCCTGCTTCTCCCTCTCCCACTCCCTCCGCTGTATTCCCTCTTTTGCTGTGTCTCTCTCTGCCAAATAAATAAATAAAATCTTTAAAAAAAAAAACAAAACAAGGAGCTAGGGGCACCTGGGTGGCTCAGTCAGTTAAGCATCTGTCTTTAGCTCAGGTCCTGGGATTGAGCCCTGTACTGGGCTCCCTGCTTGGTGGGGAGCCTACTTCTCCTTCTCCCTCTGCCCTTCTCCCCCTCCCCCCAGCTTGTGCTTGCTCATACTCTCTCTCTCTCTCAATAAATAAAAGTTAAAAAAAAAAAGCCAAGGAGCCATCAAGCCACAAAAACACATGGAGGAAACTTAAATGCATGTTGCTAAGTGAAAAAAGCTGGTCTGAAAAGACTACATATTATATGATTCCAACCATATGGCATTTTAAAAAAGGCATAGAGACACTCAGAGACTGGTGGTTGCCAGGGTTTGAGGGGAGGGCGGAGGGATGAATAGGTAAAGCACAGGCGGGACTTTGAGGGAAGTGAAATTACTCTGTGTGATTCATGTAATAGTAGGTACAAGACATTATACATTAGCCAAAACCCACAGACTGCACAACACAAAGAGTGAATCCTCATGTACGGACTCTAGTTAACTTAGAATAAAATAAATTTTAAAAATAAAAACCATCCACATTGGGGCACCTGGGTGGCTCAGTGGGTTAAAGCCTCTGCCTTCGGCTCAGGTCATGATCTCAGGGTCCTGGGATCGAGCCCCACATCGGGCTTTCTGCTCAGCAGAGAGCCTGCTTCCCCCTCTCTCTCTGCCTGCTTCTCTGCCTACTTGTGATCTCTGTCTGTCAAATAAATAAATAAAATCTTTTAAAAAACAAAAAGACAACAACAAAAAAAAACCATCCACATGTTTCAAGGAATTAAGAAGGCCATGTGTCCAGGGCAGGCAAATGCTCAGAAAACACTTGTGAAGGCTCTAAGCTCTCACTTCTGGCTGACCTCGGGTCGTGAACTCCTGCTGAGCGCAGAAGTTGTGTCCCAACACTCAACACTCAACCCCACTGCAATGACCAGGAGATGTGTTTTGACTCCAGGCACTTAAGGAAATCTATGCCAAATTGTAGCTGACCACAAACTAACAGAACAGAGACTTTGCTGACCACACACGACAAAGAATACAGTCTACAACGAGCGTCTACAAAAGTCACTAGCCAAATATTGTAACTCATAAGTGGTGGCCAGCAACAAACCTTGGGGTAGGGGGAAGGAGAATCTGATTCCAAGAGTCACCACATTACAATATTAAAAATGTCCACTTTCTCAAAAATAATTACAAGGCGGGCAAACAAAGTATGGCTCAATGAGAGGGCCAACTGTTTCATACAAATGATGGAATCAAACAGTTTCGGCCTTTTACATCTGGCTGCTTTCGGGAAGAATAGCATTCTCAAGGTAAATCACGCTGCAGCATGCACCATTACTTCATGACTTTACGGACAGATGATTTTCCATTGTCTGCATATAGCACATTTTCTTCATCCATTCATCTGTTGATGTGTATTTGGGCTGTTTCCATTTTGGGCTATTATGAATAATTCCATCCTCACCTAAACATTTAGTAAATCCTTGATGACTCACTGGTAACAAATCTGGTGGATCCTAGAGTAACTGGAGTTTGGGTCTAGATTCCTAGGCTATTGGTTTCTACTGTTTTTAAACTTTCCAGGTTGAAATGTAGTCAAGCAGCTGTGCCCAGAACATCTGCATTTCATGTCATGCAGCTATCTGCATGTCTGGGTGTGGAGCCTATTGAGGGAGCTCAAAAGGGGAACACAGGCCCACAAGAGTACAAATCTAGACCCAAGTGAGTTCTAGAATTCAGAATTTGGGTAAATCAATGAAAAACACTGTATGTTAAGTAACCTTCAGTGGGCCTGGGGTAGTGCCTGGTAACCAAATCACTATTTCTGCATCAACACCTGTGATGACTCCGAGTGAACGGAATAAATACTATAAAAGGTAACCTGTGAGTTCAGGTTTGCCCACCCAATAGGTCTGCAACCCTGTGGCATTGTCAGAATTTTTCTGGTTTCTAAATTGCAGAGAAGGGAGTGTGGGCCATAGAAATTTATATTCTGAGGCAAAACGAATTTCTTCAGCACTGCAAAGAGGAAAGAAGCCATCTCTTTTTTTCAGATTCCAATAATAAAAACAAGATAATAAAAGAAAATAGAAAACGTTGTTTAAAATAAACATGAAGCCATGTTTAATAAAATAAAATATGAAGCATTTTTCTCCTTCTCAGAGATTTCCATGCACAAGTTCACTCTCTTCTCTCTACAACCTGGAGGTTGGAGCTGTATCACTTCCATTTTACAAAGAAGGAAAGGACCTGACGGACTCTTAGACACTGAGTAATTTGTCCAAAGTCACATGTCTAACGAGGTGTTGAGCCAGACCTTAAATCCAGATATTCTGACTTTATAGCTTATGTTCTTACCCACTACACAATACTAATTCACCATAAATAAATTTATACTGCACTACACTAATTAATCTAGAAAGCACAAAAGGTTCTGGATAGGGGCAGAATTCCCCACAGGCCGAGTCATGTTCTTTCCAGCATACTCCCATAGTCCACAGAACAAACTGGTCTCATTACCATTTGGGGCAGGCATGCCCAAAGTCCAAAGGCCAGGTTTTGATATTTACATCCTTTTCCAGGTTGTAAAGCAACACCCCCCTCAGCCAATATTGAACTTGTTCTTGTTCTGTCAACAGATAAATTCAATTCAACAAGTTTTAGCACCTTCTAGATACAGGGCTCCCCGCTAATCCCTGTGGAGCAGGGTTTGTGGTCCCCTGGAACCTTGCAGACATTCCCAATTCTTTCCAAGAATTTTATAATTTAGTGCTTTCATTCAGAGAACAACCTAAGAGAAGAAAATCAGTCTATGAGAATTACTGGTTTACTACCTTATAACCCAGTACTACCATGTGATTTCAACACCTGGGGTATGTTTATAATTGCATGAATGCCAAAAGGGATGATTTTAATTGCCACAGGCTAATGAGAAGGGGACAGAGGTGGATTTTCCTCATAACAAGGCCTTCGGGGTCACCTAAAAGCCAACAGACATCAGGGTACAAATGGAGGTCTTGCTGCAGTTTGAACTGAGGAGAAGGTCAGGAGACCTGAGACATCACAGGGTCTGCTAAACCCACAGTGGCCCAGTGCAGCCTTCAACAAGATGTTTGTTTCAAGAAAGCTGTTCGGTTTTAGCAAAATAGCACCCCTCCCACTAAACTGATGTTTGTAATTTGAATTACATTGGTTGGGTTGCTTTGTTTTACATTTAATTTGCAAACTGATTCTGGCTTTATGGTGCCACAAGAACTGTAAGCTTTAGGAACATATGCCTTGTTTTATCATCATTCATGCCTTGTTTAATAGTTTAAAAAAACAACTTAAGCCAACGCTAGGGATACGAAGCAATTTTAGTGTTTTTCTTTTTAAAAAAGGCCTGTCATTCTATGACTGGTGGGAACGGGAGGAGACAGGGATTCTCCTGTGAAAAGCTGCAGCCTCTTGGGAAATTAGTCTGCCATACGTTCTAGCCTGCAGCAACAGGTACACACCCCGGTGAGGAACATTTACTGAGACATCGTTTGGATGGAAAGGAGGGAACGATCTAAATACTTACTGCCTGTATGAAGGGGTTTTATTTCACCCACCATTAATCTGAATATTTTTCTATTTGTTGTCAAGTCAAAAAGTCTGTAGACTTCTTTTGGACAGCGCCTCACTGTCCAAAAGAATTCTGTGTGCTGATGGAAACCATCTACATTGGTGCTGTGCGATGACAGCCACCAGCCACAAGCCGCTGATGGGCGCCTAGAAATGCAGGAGCTGCAACCGACCAGCTAAATTGTGTATTTTATTGAAGTGTCATTCAATGCCAGTGTACACAGCTACAAGTGCCTGGCAGCTACCACACTGGACACTCGCTGCTCTGCAGATTTCTACTGGAGGCATGCTTTCCGACTTCTATTTCAAAATCTTGGAAAAGGGGCGCCTGGCTGGCTCAGTTTGGGGACCGTGACTCTTGATCTCCTGGCTGCGAGTTTTAAGCCCCATGTTGGGCATAGAGCTTACTATAAATAAATAAGTCTTAATGCTAAAAAAAAAACAAAACAAAACCAAAAACCTGAGGCTCTGTCAATTGCAATAACAACTTTCAAGAGAAGCTTTGCCACTGCAAGGAAGCCACGGGCTGGAGCTGAGAAGGAAAGCTGCTCTGGTCAGAGCAGACATTGGCCGGTTTGCCAGGGTCCCCACCAACACCTAATCTCTCACCTTCTCCCACCTCACTCATTTCTATGCCCTGCCAGCCCTCTGGAGAGCTCTTTCCTTAGGACCCTGATTTCCTTAGGACCAACCTCTCTCTGAGTAGCTTTACCGAATGAAACCCTTCAACAGCATCTTGCCTGGCGCGGAACTAACTCTGGTTAAAGAAAGCTTTCTGCTTTCCTTTCGCAGATGAGTGACAAGATCCCCTGTTCCTTTTTGAAAAGCCCCAACCTGCTATTCTGCCTGCTTTTCTTCCTTCCTTCCTTCCCCCCCACCCCCAAGCACCATTTTCTCCTTTCCCTCTCTGCATCAGTGTTACCACAAAGAGAGTGATCACACCCGAAGCTGGGAAATAAGAGCGACTTGCAGCTTTCACCCCAGGTGTGCAAATTCTTTCCCTGCTTTCCCATCCCAAACATTATTGCCACTATAGGCCTGTTCTGTTCAGCCTATGTGGTGTTTTCTTTTTTGCAACTGGGTTCGTCACCGACATTTCTCTTCACGGGGAGATTTCAACTAAATATATTAATTTCTGGCTTCTCTTGAAAATTGTTAGATTTTGCATTTCCCGAGAGTTCTCAGTAGGAGAGAAGGGAGGGACAACTGCCTCCTCCAAACCCATGTTGCCACAGTCCTCACTTTCTTCCTGCCTGGCCCCTATCATCATCATCATTATAAATCACAGAAATAGCAGCAGACCCTTCTCCAGGCTTTGCCACGCACCAGGCCCTCCTTGAATCACTTATGGATCACCGGATCCCCACAACACCCCTTCCGGGCATATCTTCTCTTTTTAACCCTATTTTACAGATGAGGGAAATAAAGTCCAGAGAAGTAAAGTAACTTGCCCAAAATCAAGGTTTTGGGTTTTTGTTCTTGTTTTGTTTTCAAAATCAAGGTTTTTGGCTACCCAGGGGAATCTGACATCAAAGCCCTGCCAGGTAACCAGTCTGTACGAGATGATTCCGTCCCCGAGCCTGGGACTTCTGCCCTACATTCTGTAGCTAGTTTCTTAAGCTGAACAGCCAAAGGACACTCCCTCCCCCTGGCCATGGAACCAAAATAATTCTAACAAGAGGGTTAACTCTTCTCCTCTGATTGCTCATTAAAAGAGCAGATTTAGGGGTGCCTGGGTGGCTCAGTGGGTTAAGGCCTCTGCCTCCAGCTCAGGTCATGATCCCAGAGTCCTGGGATCGAGCCCTGCATCGGGCTCTCTGCTCAGCAGGGAGCCTGCTTCCTCCTGTCTCTCTGCCTGCCTCTCTGCCTACTTGTGGTCTCTGTCTGTCAGATAAATAAATAAAATCTTAGAAAAAAAATAAAAGAGCAGATTTACACCTTACTTCAGGAGAGAGAAAGAAGACATGGAGGAATCAGAAGGCAAGGACTATGCTTTCCAGGAAAATTTTTTACAGAGAATTAACTAAGGGAGGAAAAGAGACCTCAGAGCTTCTCATTCCAAAAGCTGATCCTAGCATAAAATGCCAAAAAGCATTAACATCCAAAACAGCAGTTTTTAAAGGGAGGTGGGTGGGTGTGGGGACCCCTGGGGTCCTCAAGAGCCTTCCAGTGAGTCTTCGAGGTCACAATTATTTTCATAAGAATATTCAGACATTATCTGCCTTTTTCATTCTCCATGAAACTATCCAGAAGCTACGGGGAATACCTCAAAAGGGTGAATGCAGAAGCAGACATGAGATTCCAGATGATTCTAAAAGCATAAAACAATGCCACTATTCTCACCAAATTTTTTGTGTTCTGAAATATAGTCTTCCGAAAAAAAATTTTTTTAAATAATCAACTTTGGTAATATACAATGAGTTTATTAGTGTTACTTTTAAATGAATAAATATTTTTAAAATTTACTAAACTTCCAATACACCAAATATCAGCATATATAGTTTGTACGCTCAACCTCTCTGGAGTCTTCAATGATTTTTAAGTATACGGGTCTCCTAAGACCAAAAAGTTTGAGAACTGCAGCTCTAAAAAGGAAAAGTCCTGCATGTGCACACATGGCTAATACAGAAAGAAACCCTAAAGCAAATATTCCATAGTGATGGCCAGTGGCATGTTTTATAAAGGCTTCACACTGTCTTTATTTATTTTTTTAAAGATTTTATTTATTTATTTGACAGACAGAAACCACAAGTAGGCAGAGAGGCAAGCAGAGAGAGAGGAGGAAGCAGGCTCCCCGCTGAGCAGAGAGCCTGACGCGGGGCTCGATCCCAGGACCCCGGGATCACGACCCCAGTCGAAGGCAGAGGCTTTAAACCCACTGAGCCACCCAGGCGCCCCCACACTGTCTTTAAATGCCTTTGAAATTCATGGTCACCATTTAAGGTTTCAAATAAAGAAAACGTTCTGGTCTCATCTCAAAACAAAAAACAAAACAAACAAACAAAAACAAAATTAAGTTCTGGGAACGGTGTCCTGGCATTTCCACTGACTGGTAGGCATCACTTAGATGGGGCGCACAGTCTTTGGCTTACCACACTGCAGGCCTTCAGCTGCCTGTCTGTCCCTGGAGGTATCTAACTTGCTACCCTGAGCCATGGCAGGGTGGTGGTGGGGAGCATTTTTGCAATCAACAATGAAACATACATCAGTTTAATAAATGTCTACATTCCTCCAGAGAAGTCAGCATGCACTACAGATAACCTTTTCCTTATCTGACTTCCCAAAGCAGCAACTTGTAATTGTTTCACCATCCCTACAGAGACTCTTGGATCGATTAGAAACCCTTCTGAGAAAGAAAGGAATCCATCTGACAATCTTTGGACAAGGGCAAAGGAAGAAAACTCACCAGGAGAAAAGCAAACGAGTGACTCTCCAGGGAACAGGAGGGTCCAGGTTAGGCCCCTCAGGGAGGGGATTCAGGTGATCGGCGGACCACTGGCTATTTCCTCCTGGAATTCTGGGTAGTAAATTCAGGACACTCATCCAACTTCTTTTGCCCTGAAAGCAGGTGGTGGAAAGGAAGAGGCATTCAGAACTTGGGTCCCCAAAGAAGCAAGCACACAGGTGTGAAATTGGGAAAGATGGGCAATATTTGGAAGAAGGAAGAAAGCAATACTAAATTGGGTCAATCTAGATGGTACAGGGGCTTTGTTGTTAAGGGAAATCTATTTTTTTCTTCCTTTCCTTATTGTCCTTCCTTGCTAAGGGACGTGGAGGGTTTTGCTGGGAAAAGCCTAATTGGGGTAGAACTGGTGATGAAAAAGGATTTTTGCTGAAAAGGGTTGGAAAAACAAATATTACATGAGATATTGGAAGAACCGAGTTGTTCTGTTATGAGCGGAAAGAGACTACAAAAAGGGGGACTCTTGGTGGGAAGAAACAATTTTTGTTGAAAAGTGATCCTTAATGGAGGAAGAATCTGGAAATGAAAAATACATATATTTATATATATATATATATTTTTTTCTTTCTTTCTTTCTTTCTTTTTTTTTTTTTTGCTAGAGGAAGTTCCTAAAAGGAGGGCGAGGGGTATAATCAAAGAAGAGAGAAGAGATTTTTGTTTTTGCTGGAAGGCCTAAAAATAAACAAATCTCAGTCCCCTATTCAGAAGAAAGGGGATTTTTAGCAGAAGGCCTGGAAGCTAGGGTGAATGCAAGGCCTCGGTGCAGAAAGTGCGGAGGTCGGTAGGGCCCCGAGGCGCGAGCTGGGGAGCTGCGAGGGGGCAGTTGGGGCCTGCGGGGCGGGGGAGGAAAGAAAGGGGATGCAGCGGACCAGGGACCCCGGAGGAGAGTCTTCTCCAAGGGGTAAGGGGCTGCGGGGGTGCAGCGGGGCCCGGAGCTGTTGGGGTGCAGA
Organism: Mellivora capensis; assembly: GCA_004024625.1. Lineage (NCBI taxonomy): Eukaryota > Metazoa > Chordata > Mammalia > Carnivora > Mustelidae > Mellivora > Mellivora capensis. The sequence goes on along the minus strand of PISX010000417.1, from coordinate 38,808 downwards.
AGGTGCGTGCGTGACGCGGGGTGAGGGACGCCCGCGGCGCCTGCTGCGCTCCTCGAAAAAGAGATGGACCCCCTAAAAAACAAATATATAAACGAATTAGATTTTAAAAGGGGGGGAGGGGTTGAAAAGTGAGGAGGGGCGGGAAGGGGCGGGGTAGGGAGGAAAGGGAAAGGGCAAGGGCAGCAGCAACCGGGTTTTACCCGCCCCCGGGGGCTCGCGCGCCGGCCTCGAGCCTCGCGCCTGGCGGGCCTCCCAGCGGCCCCCTGCCTCCCTCGCGCTGCCCGCCGGCGGGGCGCGCACGCGCACCCCGGCCCGCCCCCGGAGCGGCCGGCTCACCCGCGGTGCGGGCGCGCGTGCGTGGCTGCAGGTCGCCTCAGGACGCCCAGGGCGGCCTCGCGCGCCCCTCGCGCCGCCCGGGCTCCCGGCGCGTGCTGCCCGGCGGAGAAGTCTCCGCAGCTATTGGGCCTCCGCCGAGGGGCGGGGCCAAGCGAGGGGCGGGGCTTTGGTGTGGTCAGGTGACCAGCGGCGGGCGGGAAAGGAGGCGGTTGGTCGCCATTTTGCGAGGAGGGCCGTTGAGGGCGGGAGAGTGTCAAGGCGGAGCCCGGGAAGGGGCGGCGGGGGGAGGGGCCGGCCCCCCAACACCCGCATCCACACGGAGGCCGGGAGGCCGGCGGCCCCGGCCATTGTTCCTGGAGGGCGGCTTTAGAACGCAGCGGCGGGGCACTCGGGCTCCCTGCGGCAGCTCGGAGCTGCGGTGGCCGGTGGTGGGGGCTCCGAGGCGGGGGCCGTCCCGGGCGGGCCATGGAGCCCAGCAAGGCAGCCCCACGTGTTCCCGAGGCAGCCGCGGCGCGAGCGGGAGCCACGGAGACCAGCCCTTCAGGGGGTTGGGACGATGCGGGGCTGCCCCACTACGACGTGCCGGCTCCCGGCCGTCTGTGGTCCGGCTCGGTGCTGGGCCGTGTTGGGGGAGGGGTGGAAACGGGGTGAGCAGTGTCCGGAGGGCAATGACGGGTCCAGGAGTTTGAACCCTGGAACAGCGGAGACGGGAATTCATACCCTAGAAAGTGAACGCTGAACATCCTAAGACACAGAGTAGCTTTGCGGTTGCCTGGGTTTGGGGACTGGGGATCCACCGTACCTGAGCACGAGGGGATCGGATTGGGGTGATGGGAAGATTCTAAAAGCGAGTTACGGCGATGGTTGTGCAACGAGGTGGATGTACTAGAAATCCTTGGATTGTACACTTAAAACGGGTGACGTTTGCATAAGGGATGCCTCAGTAAAGTTTAGTTGATTTAGTTGATTTAGTTGGATCCCTGGGGTAGACAGAACAGAGAGGAGAAGAAAAAGACCGGCATTCTACTTTTGGATTCCTTTGTTCAGCAAATATTTATTGAGGGGCTTTCCGAGCTAGAGCTGCGTCTCAGTCAGACAGACATCCCTGCTCCAGCTTATGTTCTGGAGTAGCGCTGTCCTAATGAAACAATACAAAAGCGTGAAATTAACTTTAATAATACAATTTAACCCAAAAGGTTATTTCAGTATGTAACCAATACAAAATTTTTAGTAAGTTGCTTTTTGGGGGGAAACCCTGGACATTTCAATCCAGACCCGTCGCATTTCAAGGTTAGCCACAGGTAGCTAGTGGCTCTGGTATTAAACAGCATATCTCTAATGGGGGACAAGCAAATACATTTAGAATGCAGTGTGGAAAGGAAAAATAAGGAAAGAGGATGGAGATTGTCAGAGGATACTATATGATATAGGTCTGTGAAGGTCTCTCTGGTGAAGTTACACTGAGCAAAGACCTGAAGGAAATGAGGAAAGGAATCTATAAAAATTGGGGGAAGAACAAGTGCAAAGGCCCTGAACACGAAGATGTGGATCCATTTGCAAAGACAGGAATTAAACACCCGCTTTCGATTTAGGACAGACGTTTCATTTTTTTAAACAAACAGTTAAAACAGTGGCTCAGTGGGTTAAGCCTCTGCATTCGGCTCAGGTCATGATCTCAGGATCTTGGGATTGAGCTCTGCATCGGGCTCCCTGCTCGGCGGGGAACCTGCTTCCCCTTCTCCCACTCATTCTGCTTGTGTTCACTCTTTCACTGTGTCTCTATCAAATAAAATCTTTTTTTTTTTTTTTTTTTAAGGGAGGAAGGTCTTTAGAGCCAGTCTCAGAATGGCTGTCTTCTCTCTGAGGGAGAGGCTGGCATCTGGGCGGATGGCCTTTTGTCCCCATTTTCTGGTCTAGACTTATGTTTATGGTTTGTGTGTGGAAGGGCATTTCCCGTCAAGATGACCCTCCCAGATAAAGATGCCTTAAAAAGCCTCTGTGGGCACTTATCAGGATAGACAAAATGTGGAAACAACCAAATGTCCAACGACCAATGAATGGATAAGCTAAACGTGGTAGATCCAAGTAATGGAATAAGATCCAGCCATACAAGGAGTGAAGTGCTTAACCCTACAGCGCCATCACTTAACTCGTTCATCAGAAATAGCTTCAACATTAAAACAGGTGAACACACTAGGGCACCTGGGTGGCTCAGTTGGTTAAGCCTCTGCCTTCACCTCAGGTCATAATCCTGGGATCCTGGGATCGAGCCCCAAATCGGGCTCCCTGCTCCACGGGGAGCCTGCTTCTCCCTTTCCCACTCCCCCTGCTTGTGTTCCCTCTCTCCCTGTCTCTGTCTCTGTCAAATAAATCAAATAAAATCTTTCTTTAAATAGTCATTAAATAAAAACTGAAACTCTCAGTATTTTTAAGCGTTAGAGAGTAAAAAAGCACCCCTACATCTCTTTCACAGAAGACTTCCTTTGGCTTCCTCTGTCTGGCTTCCTCTGTCTGTTTCTCAAAAGTGAGCCTGGAGGGCTGACTGAGGAGGTCTGATGTGGGACTGGAGAATGAGAATTTCTAATGAGTTCTCCAGTGATGGGGCTGCTACTGGGTGGGAGCCCACACTTGGAGAATCACTACTTTTGTACCAAGAATCTACTAACACTGGGGGGTGCTCTGTTAGACACTTTCAAGGGAAGGTGGCTGTGCTCTGAACGCAGTGCACATTCACCTTTGGGGAGCGAATGAATCAGCGGTAGGACTGTCGCAGGATCAAAATGACTGGCTTTCCCCTACCCTGAAACACAGTACTTGGGGATACTGGCAAGATGTTTCTCATTGAAATGAGGACTTAAACAACCCCAATGCCAAGAGAGGGAGAAAAAAAAAAAAACAACCAAGCAAGCGAACATCCCTGCTTCTTAATATTTAGCCGTGGAAATCCAAGTCCATGGGAATAGAACACCATTCCTCTGGCTTAAAAAAAAAAGCAGGGTGGGGGGACCTAGAATAGCTTCTTTGACCCGATAAATACGGAGCCCTCCATTTGTGCTCGACCATCTTGCAAGTCATTCAACAAATACCTTTCGACTCTCTGCTCGAGCGAAACACTCTTTGGGGCGCCTCCTAGGTAAGGTATTTTTATTTGAGTAACCTTTCTAGCTTTTTCACGTGTTACTAAATATTTTGTGTCATTTTTGTCATTCTTTTGCATCTCCTCCCAGACTATATGCTCTTTGAAAGTGTGGTCTGGCATCACTCAGCAGACATTATCATCTATAATAATAAATAAATATAAGCTATTTTAGACATTATCATCTATAATAATAAATACTATTATTAAAAATACAGGATTCTATCAGGATGACCAACTCAACCCCAGGTGCCCAGAACTTTCCTGATTTTAGCCTTGAAAACCCCATGTCCTCCCGAAGCTCCTCAATTCCAAGCAAACTGGGATTTGCTTGACCATTGGTCCCCTGAATTATAATGAATAATATAAATAGAAAGCATTTATCAAACTCTGCTTGTATTAATTCAGCCCTCACAATGTGGGAATATTAGTATCATCCCTGTTTTCCAGATGAGGAAATGGGCTCAGAGAGGTTAAGTAATTTGCTCGAGTTTTCACAGCTAGGAAGAGGCAGACGCAGGAATAAACCCATCCTTTTTACCACCACAGGTGTTTAGTATTTGTCAACTGAGAGAATAAATCGAGAATCCTTAGTACCTTCATATTTGACCATAAAATCTAGTTGAAGAGTGAAGACACTTATTCGTCTTTGTATCTCTGTAACCGTGCAGGGCTGGGCAAGCCCGCCCGTCATAAACCAATGTGACATCGCGCAGCTTGGAACGTTCAAAGAACACCACCAGTGGCATTTGCTTAACTGCTAACAGAGGAGCTGAGCTTCCACGGGCTGTAGGAGGAAAGACAATGTTATGAGGACTGAAGCCAATGGGGAAAAAGTCCCAGACCTGATCTGCATTTTAAAGGACCAGTGGATTATGGAATCAGTGGGCCCAGTAACTATCAGTTGCTTCCCATGTACCAGACACTTGGCTGAAACATGTCCGCGGAGGATGTGTAGTTGGGGGAAAAGGGAGAATCTCCCTGGACAAAGGGTAAGAAAGGGACAATGAGGCTGGGAAATGCAAAGACTGGCCAGACTTAGATCTGGTAGCAGCAAACTGATGCTCCAAGACTGAAGGTATAATAATAACAATAACAACGATAATAATAATAATAAATAGTAACCACAGCAGCAATCGTAACAAGAAACATTTCAACAGTGCGTGTCATGTACCAAGCCTTCCTCTCGACGTTCTAATATGCAAATCTCACTTCATCTTCCCACCAAGCCTGCGATGTAAGTACCATGACTCACCTTGTTTCATGGAAGGGAAGACTTTGCATGGAAAGCGACAGGTGGAGGAGTTCCAGACTGTGTTCTGTAGGCCATGGGGAGTTCCCTGAGCAGAGCGTTTAACCTCAGTGCTGCTGTCATTTGGGGGGGTCAGGTCCTTCTTCGTTTTGGGGGCTGTCCTGTGTATGGTAGAATGTTTGGCCACATCTCTGGCCTTTCCCTGCTAGAGGCCAGGAGTGCCTTCTCCCCACAGTGTGACAAAGCATATTGCCTCCAGACCTTGCCAAGTATCCTCCGAGGGGGGCGGAAATCACTCCTAGCTTTCTCACAGGGCTTGGGGATGGGGAGGCGGTGGGATGGGCAGGCGTGAATGGGAAGGGATGACACAGCATGTTAAGGACTGGACTGGACTCCAGGGGTCCCCAAGGCTACCCTCAGGCTTAACTATTGGCTGGAAGGATGGCAGAACCCAGCAAGCCTGTTGTACCCATGGTTACCATGGGACAGTAGAAGGGAGAGGCAAAAAGTAAAAGGAGCTCGGGTCCAAGCGACACCAGGCACGAGCTCCCAGCTGTCCCTCGCAATGGAGCAGACAGGCCTTACTTCTCCCAGGCACGATGTGGGACAACAGGCATGAGCTGTTGCCAACCAGGAAAGCTCCCCTCAGCATGCAGCGTTCCTGCATGCCTGAACCTCAGCCTCCAGCTCCACCAGAGGTCAAGCTACCTCCAGGTGAGCTAAGACCGCGGGTAAACAAAAACCCTCTGGTTGAGGGCAGACCGACCGAGGGCTTAAAGGTTTTACCTCCTAGGAGCCAGGGACAAGGGCTAAATCCCCCTTTGCCCTATACAGCGTGCAACATCCCAGGCTACTGAGTTAAGTCTGTGCCATACAAGAACAGAGCAAGGTTTGGAGCCCGTTTTCCGGTCTTCTAATCCAGGCTCCTTCCTCTCCAGCCCCCTGCCTGTGTGAATAGGTCCAAAGTACAATTTGAACCAACAGCAACAACATGAACATCTTTTCCTTGTTCACCAGCACCAACAGCTATGATGACGTCAGATTAGCTCAGCCCCCCACAACTCCTCCACCGGCGGTGGGGGCGGGCAGCCTGTGAGATGCTTGGCTCCCAGAAGGAGTTCCGATATGCGAATAGTCTATGGTTCTGAAGTCATTTATAAGCTCATGCACCCCTCTCTGGACTTCAGTGCCCTCTGCCATCATACACTGAGTACCCCCAGTCACCGAGGTGCTGGGACCTGGAATTTCAAAGTTGAGTAGCTATAGCGCCCGCCACCAAAAGTGCTTTCGAGATCCATCATCTCCTCTCATCTAAGAAAATGGCCTGATGTTGTCACTCTTGCCTATTTAAGAACCCCTAGTAAAGTCTGTAGAGATATCTGTACACACATGTTTATGGCAGCGTTTTTCAACCAAGCCAAATGGTGGAAACAACCCAATGGCCATCAGCGGATAAGTGGATAACAAACACAGTGGAACCATACAGTGGGGTATTACTTGGTAATAGGAAGGAACGAAGGCTTGATACGCGCTACAACATGGATGAGCCTTCAAAACAATGGGTTGGTTCTGTCTTTTTGACTAGGAAGAGCAATGCTATGAATATTCACGTACAAGTGTTTGTTTGAACACCTGTCCTCATTCTCTTGGGCATACACCCAGGAGTGGGACTGCCAGGTCCCATGGAAGTTCTGCTTCTAACTTCTAGGGAAGGGCTGGTTTCGAAGGTAGAGGATTTGCTGAGGACAGAGAATGAGATGAGTCAATGCTGATTCCAGAATTTCCGAGCCAAGCAATTGGGTGATTGAGGAGTAGTGCCAGCCACAGAGAGGGGAGTGCTAGCAGGAGGTGGGGAACAGATGGCAGAGAGGGGGACAACCATGAGCTCAGTTTTGGACATGTTTGGACCCAATGAGCCAGGTCCTGGAGTTGTAAATAACTGGGTCTGTCAGACTCTGCCCACACAGCCCTCAGAGGAGACAGACATTAAACAAATAATCACGCAGCTGATCACAATGGTGACAAGTGCTACAAAGGAGAAATTGAGCACCTATGAGAGGGAGAGGGTGTGCCTTGAGAATCTGGTCAAGACTGGAGGGTCAAGAAAGGTTTTCTTAGCCAGGGATATTTGAGTGACATTTGAAGGAAGATTAGGAGTTAACCAATGTTCTGATTATTATTATTGCATTATAAAACTGCCCAAACCAGTGGCTTAAATAATGACAATCATTTATTTTGTTCACAAGTCTTGCGGGTGGGGGGGCGTTGGCTGGATTCAGGCTCGGGGCCTCTCATGCAGTTCCAGTCAGATGGTGGACGGGCTGGAGTTGTCTCCAGGGCTTATTCACTGCTGTCTGGTGTTTGATGCTGGCATTGACCAGGACCCGCCGAGGCTGTTGGCCCAGAACACCAACACTTCCTCTCCATGTGGTCTGGCTTCTTCCCAACATGGCGGCCCCAGGACACTGGAACCTCGTACATGGCAGCTCAGGGCTCCAAAGGCCACATCCCAAGAGAGCTAAACAAATATTATTTGCCTTTTTATGACCATTCCCCAAAAGTCCCATGGATCCATGTATTAGTTTTCTAGGGCTGGTGTAAGGAAGGACCACAGAGAGTGTGGCTTAAGCCACAAAAATGTGCTTATTGTCTTACTTATAAATTCCAGAGGCTTGAAGTCCAAGATCAAGATGTCGAGAGGATAGACCAAGATGCTGGTAGGGTAACCCTCAAGAGGAAGGGATGATCTGTCCCTGTCTGTCTCCCAGCTTCTGGGGGTTTGCTGACATCCCTGGTGCTCCTTGCTTCTCCATCACCCTGACCTCTGCCTTCACCTTCACATAGTAGCCTCCCTTTGTGCATGCCTGTGTCCAAATATTTCCTCTTCATAAGGACACCAGTCATGTTGGATTAGAGGCCCCCCTCCTCCAGTATAATCACACCCTAACTCTATTTCTTTTTTTTTTAATTTATTTATTTGTCAGAGAGAGAGAGAGAGTGAGCACAGGCAGACAGAGTGGCAGGCAGAGGCAGAGGGAGAAGCAGGCTCCTTGCTGAGCAAGGAGCCCGATGTGGGACTCGATCCCAGGACACTGGGATCATGACCTGAGCCGAAGGCAGCCACTTAACCAACTGAGCCACCCAGGTGTCCTTAACTCTATTTCTAAGTAAAGTTTTGTTCTGAGGTGCTGGGGGTTGAGACTTCAGTGGAGAAATTTGGGAGGGGATGTAATTCAAAGGATAACACATCACTTCTGCTATAGTCCTAAACCTTCCCAGATCCAAAGGGAGGGAACATACAAACCTGACTGTTAATAGGAAGCAAGCAAAAGTCACATTGTCAGAGATTGTAAGAGTGTAAGATGGTAGGTGGTGTTGTGGTTATATATGGAAAATATGAATGTCAAGTGTTGAGGTAGAGGCTGTGTAGAGGTAGATGTTTCTTGATAAGGGGCATGATCAGAGCTCAGGAATCAAACTATTTCCATTAGGATGAGTTCATCTGTAAGAAGAAAGAATATTCAACTACCAGTTACTGGATGTAGGTGACCTGGTTCCACAGCTCGGGCATATCCTCACAGATTTGCACATCTTTCTGCTGTGTGCTGTCCTTAGAGTACCAGCGGTTTTGATCCTCCTTGTTGTTGCCTCATGGTCACAAGGGGGCTGCTGTAGCTCTCCACGTCACATATTCACTCCATTGTCCCAAGTGGGAAGGACAAAGAGCAAGAGCAAACGGTTGTCTTCTTAAGAGACTCAATATTTTTAGCCAGGTAGATTTGCTGGGGCAGATTGCAACAACTGCCCTATTCTCCTCCTTTCCCTGTGTGCTTGCTGTGGACTTTGTAGTGCCCTCCCACTCTGCCCTTCACCATGGAACTTGCCCTGACCAAAGGGATATTAGCAGATGTGACACCAACAGAAGTTTGAACTGGGCATGTGAGATTGCACTGTGGAACGTCTGCCATCACCAGAACATGCCCAGGCTAGCTTGCTAGAAGATGAGAAGGAGAGGCACGTGGAGCAGAGTCAAGTTGCTCTAGGGGCCTGATCCAGCGTCCACTGCTTAGCATCCACTGACCAGGACATGCGCATGAGCCCTGCGGTGATCAGCAGAACCACCTAGCTTATTCCCAGCAGACTCCAGAGGCATGAGCAATCAATGCTTAATATTACATTCCACTGAGGTTGGGTGGTGGTTTTTCACGCAGCATTACAGTGGCGGTAGATAACTGATTTGTGTTTTTCGGAAATCCTCCAAGTGGTCTTGGACAGAGCAGGGAGGTGGTGGGGGAGTGAGAGGGTGGGGGTGGGTGGTGGAAGAAGGGTCATATATCCAAACACAAGGGCATGGAGGCTGAGAAAGCAAGAGGAATGGGACAGAGCTGATTGGCTTGGGCCAATCAAGATCAATGTCCTGGGATTACTGCCCCCAAACAAAACTGAGGTTCTGTAAGCAAAGACGGGACAGGGATGGCCCTGGGGTGGGCAGCCAGCAGCACCTGTCACCACTATGACTGAAGATACTGTTTTTGCTCTGGCAAGGATGTGGGGGGATGGTGGGGGGGGCGGCTAGATGCTTGTGGATGCGTACAAGGCTGTCAGAGGACCCAGAAATGATGGTGGTTCCTTCCGAGAAGGGGACTGGGTTGGGAGATGGATGGAGGAGGACGTCAGCATAATCAGTAAGGATTTCAATTTTCTACAAAATTTTAAAATTTTAAATAAAATGTACTAAATGAAACCAACATGCGTTAATTACACTAACATATATGAATAATGATTAAAACATACTAAAGTTACATTAACACTTATTAATTAAGCAAAAGCCTATTAATAAATGAAAACTTGTTAATTACAATTACATCAAATCATACTCTGAAATTAAATTAAAGTGTATTAATTTAGGTGCATTGATTAAAATTAAATTGGAAATATTGATTGAAATGAAATGAAAATGTGCTCATGAAAGTGAACTTACTATTCAGCTGTTGGATTAAACCTTATTAGTATTTAAATTAAAATAGAGTAAATATAAAAATAAAAAGCTAAGTTAAATGAAATTTTAAAGCATTAAAGGAAATAACGTTTTCCAGTGATTGTGGTCCATGGTTATGATCCCCTTATAATCGAGAGAATTCTTGCAACATGTATGTGAAGATACCAAACGTAGTGCCTGGTGCACAGGGGATGATCAGAGGGGTGAGTGAGGAGGTAGGACGGAGCTCGGCTCAGAGGGTAGGGGAAGAGCAGCCTCCCACCAGAGACTGGATGCCTGGTGGTGGAAGAGGCATGAGATCTGGGATCACCCATGCTCTATCTTTGAAATGCTTTACATATATTAACTCATCGAGTCCTTATACATGCCCTCTGAAGTGGAAATTATTATTACCTCCATTTTCCAGATGCGTAAACTGAGGCCCAGAAAGATGAATTTAGTAAACGGACGAGTCAGGCTCCAAAGATCTGGATTTGAACCCAGGCCCCGACTCACAGGCTCTATGGCCTCAGGCAAACCTCAGTTTCTGCCCCAGAGACTGAGGACAGCGACCCATTCGAGTGGGAGGTCTCAGGGAAACGGGAAGACTGTGTAGAAAGCCCTCAGTGAATCATACTGAATGTATGTCACTGATCTCCTCTCGTAGTGCTGGCTGGCAGCATGACTCTGGGGGGTCAGCTCCTCAGGCCAGGGTCCTTCCCACCCTGAGGACATGTCCTTTTCTCCCAGGCACAGCCTCAGAATTCCCCTAAAACCGCCAGAGAAAACTTACCTCCGTTTAGGAAAATGGAATAGGACATAGAACTGGAAAGGAGCAGAGAGGCCATTTGGGTCCAACATTTTCAATGTGCACAGATCTGGAAACAGAGGACCAGAGAGGGCAAGCAACTTGCCAAGTCACACAGCAAGTCCGTGGCAGAAACAGAGCCAGGTGCATCTGTCCTGACTCCTGGACCCAAGGCTTTTCCCTCTCCCCCAGGATTTGTGCATGGGGGCATCTAGGAGTTTGTATCAACTGGATGGTTGAGGGCAGAGGAGAGGGGAAACCAACCATATTGCACTAAAGGAGGATCACGTGGTATTTGCCTTTGACAATGCTCAACCATCACTTGCTATTAAATTTTTTTCAAGTTTGACCTTCAGCCATCTTAATGAATAAACATGATTTGAGCACGTATTTACTAAGTGTCCAGTTATGCCTCCAGTAATGTGCTAACCTCATAGGAGATGAGAGAAAAGGACCCACCCTGCCCTGGGCTGAATGTTTGTACCCCCCCATTCTTATGCTGAAACCTACTCCCCAGTATGATGGTATTAGAACGAGGGACCCTGGGGCATGATTAGAGCAGGAGGCTGAGCCTTCACTGATGAGATTAGGGCCCTTTAAAGAGACACCAGAGAGCTCCTTCACCCTTTCTGCCACGTGAGATAATAGTAGAAAAGCTAAGAACTCTGCCAGCACTGTGACCTTGGACTTCCCAGCCTCCGGAACTGTGAGAAGTACATGTTTATTGTTTGTAAGCTACCCGGATTATGATATTTTTTGCTATGGCAGCCCAAATGGGCTAAGACAACTCTTTCCAACTTTATGACTGAGAGACTTCAGAGAGAAAAAGAGACACAGAGGGGCACCTGGGTGGCTCAGTCGGTTGGGCATCTGCCTTTGGCTCAGCTCATGGTCTCAGGGTCCTGGGATTGAGCCCTGTGTCAGGCTCCCTGCTCAACGGGGAAGACTGCTTCTCCCTCTCCTTCTACCCCTCCCCTCTGCTCACGCTCTCTCTCTCTCTCTCAAATAAATAAAATCTTAAAAACGAGAGAGAGAGACAGACAGACAAAATAATAAAGAATAAGTATCAAAGTTAAGATTAGCCTTCTTTAAAAATAACCCTTCTCGGGGTGCTTGGCAGGCTCAGTTGGTGAAGCACGTGACCCTTGATCTCAGTGCCCTGGGTTTGAGCCCTGTGTTGGGTGTAGAGACTTACTTAAAAAAATAATTAAGAAAAAATATGACCTGTCTAGGTAAGCCTTCCCCGTACTCTGCCACACCTCCATTGCCTCGCTGTAAGTGTGAGTTTACCCTTCAGTATCCTCTGGTTGGGGACCCTCTCTTTGTATCCTTGAGTCCCTAAAGTCAGGCATTTAATGAATATGGAGCACCCGCTCTGTGCCAGGACGCCGCTGTGAACAAGCAGACCATCTCTGCGGCCTCCTGGGTTCAAGTTCTTGTGTCGTAGGCGTAAATCAACAAGAAAAGAAAAGAAAAGAAACAAAAAGAAAAGAAAAGTTAACTCCAGGGTACAGTGAGAGCTATAAAAGGAAGAAACACGCAGCTTTAGATGGTTTGCTCCTCAAACCAGGGGCTGCACACCAGCAGCAGCAGCTGCTTGCTAGAAAGGCAAAAGTTCAGCCCCATCCCAGACCTCCTGATTTAGGAGGCCTTGCATTTTATTTTTAGAAAGATTCATATGGGATTCATGTGCACCTTGAAGGCTGAGAGATGCTGCCTTACGTAGTGAGACCCATGAAGGCTTCTCGGAGGAGGTGGCATGTGAATTGAGACCCAAAGGTTGAAAGAGTCATGCAGCGTGCAGAGCACAAATTCCAGGCAAAGGGAACTTCAAGTCCAAAGGTCATGACACCAGGAAGAGGTCTGAAGAGTTCCAAGGGGACTGGGGTGGTTCGGGCAAGCAGGTCAGGGGTACTGTCTGAGGCTAGGGAGGCAGGTGATGGCCCCTTCTGGACCCTGGGAAGGGGTTCGGATAGCTCACACCACATCCACGGAAGGGTCATATGGGGGGTGGGGCACAATCTGATTGATATTTACAAAAATATCCCTCTGGGTCTGCTGTGGCTTCGTACTGTGAAGCTTAGCTCTGTTGGAGCCCCGTTTCTCATACTTTCCTTCCATGTATGGTTCTGGGTCAGGCTTGAATGGAAGATAAATGAACACATTAAGACTCATTCAGTGATTTCTATCTAATATATTGTCCACATTCAGATTTCCTCAATTGTCCTCCAAATATCTCACTTTAAAAATATTCATATCGGGGCGCCTGGGTGGCTCAGTAGGTTAAGCCTCTGCCTTCGGCTCAGGTCATGATCCCAGGGTCCTGGGATCGAGCCCTGCATTGGGCTCCCTGCTCAGCAGGGAGCCTGCTTCCTCCCCCTCTCTGCCTACTTGTGATCTCTCTCTCTGTCAAATAAATAAATAAAATCTTTTAAAAAAATATTCATATTAAGGGGATCCCAGTTGGCTCAGTCCGTTGGATGTGCAGCTCTTGATTTCGGCTCAGGTCGTGGTCTCCGGTCATGGGACCGAGCCCCATGTTGGGCTTCAGAGTGTGCTTGGAATTCTCTCTCTCCTTCTCCCTCAGCTCCTCCCCTTCTCTCTAAAATAAATAAATTAAATATTTCTTGAAATATTAATATTAACAATATGCTGGGTGATAATGAGAGCTGTCCCAAGGTTGATTATACATAATCGCAGAAGAGAATCTGGGAGGGGAGGGGAAATCACCACCTTCCAATAACTTCTTCCCTGGTGTGACCAAATTTTGCACAACCAACCCCATCTCTGGGCCAGCCCAGAGATGATGAATTAATTGAGCAGATGTGGACCTGGGCATTGTTTTGTTTTGTTTTTTAAGATTTCTTATTTATTTATTTGAGAGAGAGAGAGAGCGAGCGCACAAGCGGGGGGTTGGGGGGCAGAGGGAGAAGTAGACTCCCCCTGAGCAGGGAGCCCGATGCAGGACTCGATCCCAGGACCCCAAGATCATGACCCGAGCCAAAGGCAGACGTTTAACTGACTGAGCCACCCAGATGCCCCAGCATTTTTTGGTTTTTAAATTGCCCGGGTAACTCTGGTGTGTAGCCAGGTTTGGAAGTCGCTGCAATGACCACAGGAAACCTTCCTGTCTCTGGAGTCAGACCCTCCCCGTGCTCTCTCTGGGGTATTGGTGGACAGGCTTGCTCCATGGTCCTTTCACCTCCCACCACTCCCCCACCTGCCTGCAGACCACCTTTCCAACAGGTTGAGACAGTGCTTCTCACTCTGGGATCAAAGTTATCTGTGGTCACCAAACCCTTGGAAGGCACAGTAAAGGGGAGGCGAGGTGGCTGACTTGCACTTGGAAAAGTGTAGGGCATTGGAGGGGTCAGTCAGTGAGGACACTGCAAAGGGGGAAGCAGAGAAGTGGAAGGAGACCCAGTGAAGCCAAGAAAAAAGAGCCTTTCCAGAAGAAGTGAGGGGTCCACCCTGATCCCTGGTTTCTCCTTCCCACCACCCTTTCTTCACATCTTTGCTTGACTCAGCCCTCCTCCCCTTTTTTCATGTTTGATTCACTTCCTTCAAGCACCTCCACACTCCTCGCCCCCTCATCCTCGGCAGTACACACCTGGCCAAACACCAGCCATCTGTCTTCTCCGCCAGCTGAACGCGGCGGGAAGAAACCACCCAGCCAGCCCAACGGGTTTTACTTGAACCGGAGAGATCACAGACCTCACACAGGCACAGGGCATCCTCGCCATAGGCTCTGGTGCCTGCTTGCTCAAAAGAGGAAGGTGTCCTTGCAGTCCTCCCACACCCCTCCACCTGCCCTCCAACTGATGACCCTGTCCCACACTTCCCTGCAGGCAAACTGAAGTCATCAGGCTGGATTCCCTTGTTGCCCAGCCCCAGTGCGCAAGCCCCTCATCTTCTTCCCCTTCTGTGCCCCCCTCCCTTTCAACCCCCATCCCCTGGCTTCCGTCCCCTCTGGATCAAAGTTATCCCCATTCTCCCTCCTCCCCTCTCTTCTTCCCTTTCCTTCCGCTTCTCTCCCTTTTTGACATCAGCTTCTCCATCTTCTCCCTGTCTTTCTCCCTCACCTCCACTTCCCAGGCCAGTCTGGCCTCACCTCCACCTGCTGTGGTCCTTTCTAAAAGGCAGATGGGAGGGGGTGCACCTTGGTGGATCAGTGGGTTGGGCCTCTGCCTTCGGCTCGGGTCATGGTCTCGGGGACCTGGGATTGGGCCTCTGCTCGGTGGGGAGCCTGCTTCCTCCTCTCTCTCTATCTGCCTGCTTGTGATTTCTCTCTGTCAGGTAAGTAAATAAAATCTTAAAAAAAAATTAAAAAAAAAAAAGGCAGACAGGAACATCTCCACTCTGGTCAGAAGGGGGACCAGGAAATCACCGACGGATTTCAACTTCCAAGGAGCCTCTCCTCTGTAGCCCGTAGTTGAGACGGGATGCCTCGAGCCTGTGGACACCCGGCTCCCCACCAACTTTCCCCAGTGATTTTAACATCACACGCTGCGTGAACCTCGCCTGGAGCTACCATTCCATTGCAACCGGCCATACAGGCGGTAACAGCGGCCTGGACTCAGTTAGTAGGGACAGTGATGGGGAAAGGTGCTCAGATTCTGGTTTTAACTGTAATTAAATCACTCGCCGTGTAACTACACCCTAAACGTGTCTCCTCTGCTTGTTTTGTGAGGACAGGGCCCAGGCTTATCTTGGTTCCCGTGTCCCCTACCTGACGGGCCTTATCACTAAGAATGACACAAAAGCTCCAGGTACTGTCCCAAGCCCTTCACATCCGCTCCGTCTCTCTCTTAAAGTGTTAATCTGGCATCCCTGGAAGGGGAATACACTGTATTATTAGAGGAAAGAGGAGACCTGCATATTGGAATAAGAATTTGGAGGGGGAGTTTGAAGGAAAGAGAGAATCTTGTATTTCCTTTGTCATTCAATAAAGCCTAAAGTACCGGGTCTTGGGGATGCCCACACCTTTATCTCAGCTCTTAGTCTGTCCCTTGTATCAGTCAGCTACAGCTGTCTAACAAACCATCTCAAAACAGAGTGGCTTAAGACAACGACTGTTTGTTATTTTTTTTCTCACGTGTATTTGGTTCACGTGGACCGTTCTGCTCATCCAGGCCAGGCTCGGCTGACCTGGGTGGGGCTCACTCCTGCATCTGCCATCCTCCCGCAGGTTAGCTAGAGGCTGGCTGGTTTAAAATGACTTCGGCTGGGATGACTCAGTTCTTCTCCATGTCCCCCTCACATCCATCAGCAGGCTAGCCCAGGCACGTTCTTATGGCGAAGGCAAAGGAACAAGAGAGAGAGGAGCAACTCTCAGACATCTTGGGGCCTCATCTTGGGACCCATGTCTGTCGCTCTGGGGCATTCCACTGGCAGGAACAAGGTGCGGGTTCCAGGTCAGGGCATGGAGAGGTAGACCTCGTCTCTTGTGGGAGGAGCCACAAAGTCCCATAGCGAAGGGCTTGCACTGGGGAGGGGTGCATAAGGGTGGCCTCGGGGTAGGGGAGATGGAGATTTGCTTTTTCTGACTTGGTTTCTTTCCTCTGAGCTTGCTAAGGCCTGAGTCCCACTTGCCACAGACATTGTGCCCACTCCTTGCTTTCGGGCTTCACTCTGTTCTCCAATTTGTCCTGTGAGTCCCTTGGGTATCCTCTGGGGACTCTGTCTCATTCCTCACTCCCCAAGCCCCCAACCACACCTCCACCCATCCCCGGACGCTGAAGGCCCCCGGACATACTTCAGGATCGGGCTTCCTCTGGTTTCCCAGCCTTTTCTCATTTCCTTCAATCTCCCTCAAGAAGGTATTTCTCCTCCAGTGCTCAGGTGGGGTTCGGCCTAGACTTCTGCTTTCTCAGCCCCCTCCCCAGTCAGTCACTGTTTTTCCTGGGTGGGGGGTCAGACCTCTGTTTCCATCCCCACATCTCCATCCTGGACCAGGCCACCATCTTCTCTTGCCTAGACTGGCAACAACCACACATACGGGTGGGGGAGTATGGTCTGCTTGTTAATACTGATTCTGCAGCTGACTAGTTGGGTGGCCTCTCTATGCCTCAGTTTCCTCCTGCTGTAGACTGAATGTTTGTGTCTCCCCCCACCCACCCAAATCCATAGGGTAAAACCTCCCCACCTCCCCAGAATGATGGTATTTTCAGGCCGGGCCTTTGTGGGGGAAGGGCAGTAGGGTCATGAGGGTATAGAGTTCTGCTGAATGAAGTTAATGACCCCATACAGGAGACCCCAGAGAGACCCGTCACCACTTCCGCCACGGGAGGACACAGGAAGACGCTGAACGTCTGTGAAGCAGGAAGTGGGTCCACACTGGAGGCTGAGTCTGCCTGAGCCTTGATCTTGGACTTACCTGCCTCCAGAACTGTGAGGAAGAGACTCCAGTTGTTTGGAAGTCACCCAGTCTGGGGCGTTCTGCTAGAGCGGCCGGAAAGAACGAAGACGTCTCCTCTATAATGCGGGGCGGGGGGTGGGGGGGGGGGAGGTGATGGTAATACCTGCTTCTAGCCCGTTGTTTTTTGTGAGGAGCCAAAAAGGACTTCTGAAGATCGGGAGAACCTGGGATTTTTCTGAGTCCTGGTAATTGGCGGGGAAAGAATGGGGATGACAGGATGCGCGGGGGGCTGGCTTGCTCCAAGATGCTGGGGCTCTGCTCTCACAGGGAGCCTATGGGTTGGTCCCATTCTTCTGATAAGACAACTGAGGTTCAGTCACTTGCCCAGGGCCACAGTCATTGAATCACTGGGTCACGATTTGAACCGAGATCCATCTGGTTCCTCAATTTTTCTTTCTGACTGTGAGCCCGACCTTCTCACTCTCCTCCTGCTTCCTCTTCTCTCTCTGCTCCAATCTCCTCCCCTCACGACAGTCAAAGGGATACACTGAAGGGGGGGAAGCTGATCAAGTCTCCCCGTTTCCTAAGACCCTTTGGAGATGCAACCCTGAACAGTGCAGGATCTGGGGCAAGATCCTGGACCAGGCAGCACATTGCTCTAAGAGACATTACGGATGTGAATGGAAAGACTTGAATTTGTGGATTAAACAGTGTGGCAGTGATTTCAGTAATCGTCCTGGGGTTGCGGAAGAGAATCTCTTTGTTCTGTAGCTCCATGCCAAAGCATTTATGGGGATCGAGGGACACAGGGTCTGTAGTCGCCTCAAATGTTCAGAAAGGCGTGACATAAAACAAATGTGGCAAAATGTGATTGACTAATGAATCGGGGGAAGAGGAGTTTTTACCCTTCCTGCTAGTTTTCTATAGTTTGAACTTATTTCAGGTGAAAAACAAGACAACAGGGGGCGCCTAGATGGCTCAGCAGGTTAAGTGCCCGACTCTTGATCTCAGCTCAGGCCTTGATCTCAGGGGCGAGAGTTCGAATCCCGAGCACAGTGCAGAGTCTATTTTAAAAAACAAAACAAAACAAAACACAGGGGGCGCCTGAGTGGCCCAGTCTGTTAAGCGTCTGCCTTCGGCTCAGGTTATGATCTCGGGTCCTGGGATCGAGCCCCATGTCGGGCTCTGCACTCAGTGAAGGGTCGGCTTGTCCCTCTGCTCCTCTCCCTTGCTCCTGCTCCCTCTGTCTCTCTCAGATAAATAAATAACACCTAAACGAAAAACCCATACGTAAACCCATAAGAAAAACACATAAATAAATTAAAACAAAAAGCATTCATTCCGCTCTTCGGTCTATATCCAAGAGAAGTGAAAACCTGGGTTGTCACAAAAACTTGCGCATGGATGTTTAAAGCATCATTATTCCCAATATCCAAAAAGTGGAAACAGCGCCAGTGACCATTACCTGAACGGGGGAACCAGATGTGGTGTACCAAGTCAGCAGAATATTAGTTAGCCATAAAAAGGAATGACCTACTGGTCCCCGCTACATCGGTGAACTTGGAAAACATTATGCTAAGTAACAGAAGCCAGCCACATGAGGCCCCCTCTGGATGATTGATTCTATTTATGTGGAATGTCCATGACAGACAGATCTCTAGAGACAGAAAGCAGATTGGTGGTTGCCTAAGGTTGGTGGGGAAAGGAAATGGGGAGTGACTGCTGCTGGGTATAGGGTTTCTTGTTGGGTGATGGAATGTTCTGGAACTAGGTAGGGGTGATGGTTGCCCAGCCTTGGGAATGTACGGAAAACCACTGAATTGTACACTTAAATTGTGAATGTGAATTCACAAAAAAAGTGAATTGTACACTTAAAATGTGTGAGTTTTATGGGTTAGGGTTCACCCTTAATCCCTGGAGATCAGGTCCTGGGCTCCCAAAGTAGCATTTGAGATCATTTCCGGGTGACTTATTTTCATGATCATGTGTTTATTTTAATGCATGCCAGGGAGGCTGGGGTATGGGGGCAGGAAGGAACCAGTCCATCACACCTGCGATTTCATGACTATTGGTGCTTAGGATGAGCCTAAGGTAGCCCCATGGGAACCCATTTGAGGAAGAAAAAAAACCTAAGCTGGTTGAAAGAACAAATTAAAAATATAAACAGTAAATGTGGTATTCTGCACAAATTGTGAAATAGTCCTTTGGGAATCCCAGAAGTTGAGAAGTCCCCAGGGGCCGGCTTAACTCTGCCTGACCTTCCACAGCAACCACCAGGCTAATTAATAGCTATCACTTGGGGAATGGTTTGCTTTATGTCTATTCCCCCCTTCCCGCCCCTTCCCTGCTGGGGTCGGGCAGGGCTGGGCCTGTCTCCATCACCGGTGTCCCCAGCATCGCCTGCACAGGGTGGGGCACAGAGAAGGGGCTCAGGGAACCTGTGTTGAAAGAACAGTGCTGAGCTGCCTCAGGGTGTGGAGCCCTTCTGCCAAGGGCACTAGGGAGCCCTAGCACCATTTCCATCGGGAATGTCAAGACTTATCTGTGCTTTAGGAACTCTGGGCTCTCTCTCCACTCTGGGCCCAGAAACTCAACACTCCTCCCCGCACTATGTTTTCCTATCAAACTCCTCTTTATCAATTCTCCTCTGCCAGGAAGACTTTCTGAACCCCAGGCTGGGGCAGGCAGTTGGTCCAGGATCCCAGAGCCCCCTTCGTCCCCCGCTCCAGGCTTGATGGGTCCAGGGGATGGGTCTGTATCCTCTATAGACCTGGGAGAGCTTCATGAGGTCCGCCCTGGGCTCTCTCTAATCCCTCCAGAGCAGGTGCACAGACTGGACTCCACTTCCCTTCCACCTCCCCCGATGTCCCCCTTTTTTCCCTCCACCTGGCCCCTCTCCAGCTATTTCTGGCTCCTCTCCTTGAATATACCGCCACATGAATTACTTTTAAAGCCGTCTGTGCTCAACACCACTGCTTTCCTTCTTAGCTGCATTTTACAATTTTTAACCTTTTATTTTTTTGGAAGATTTTATTTGTTTATTTGACAGAGAAAGACCCAGCGACAGAGGGGACGGCAGTAGGGGGAGTGGGAGAGGGAGAAGCAGGCTTCCCGCTGAGCAGGGATCTGGACATGGGGCTCCATCCCCGGACTCCAAGATCATGACCTGAGCTGGAGGCAGAAGCTTAACTGACTGAGCCATCCAGGAGCCCAGCCTGATATTTTCATCGTGCGTGCATCCACGTTATATCGGGTGTCAGGACTTGGTTCCTTTTGGGGGCCATATACTACTCTATTGCATGGGTACACCACGTTTGTTTATTCTACTGATGGATGCATGGTTTTTCACCTTTTGGTTATTGTGAGTAGTGCCGCTATGAACAGTCTTGTCCAAATTATTGTTTGAACATGTGGTTTCAATTATTTGGGGGTGTATAACTGGAAGTGGGTCTATGGTGATTCTATGTGCCAGTTATAGAGGGAAACATCAAACTCTTGGCTAGACCATCTTACCGACCAGCAGCGTATGGCAGTTCTGATTTTACTGCATCCTTGCTAACACTTGTTCTTGTCCCCTTTTTTCATCATGGCCATTCTACTGAGCGTGGAAGAGTGTTTTACTGTGGTTTTGATTTGCATCTCCCTGGTGACTGCTGACTTTGGGCACTTTTTGCAAACCACCCACAACTCCCCTCCCCCGCCCCATCCCACCTCCCCTAAAAGCCATTTTCTCCACATTTGCCAATCCAAAGGTTTATCTCAGCTTCCATTCTTTTATTCTTTTTAAAAAATATATTTTTATTTTTATTTATTTGACAGACAGAGATCACAAGTAGGCAGAGAAGCAGGCAGAGAGAGAGAGACAAGGAAGCAGGCTCCCTGCTGAGCAGAGAGCCCGATGCGGGGCTCGATCCCAGGACCCTGGGATCATGACCTGAGCCGAAGGCAGAGGCTTTAACCCACTGAGCCACCCAGGCGCCCTCTTTTTTTCTTTTTTAAGATTTATTTGATTTGAGGGGTGAGGGGCAGAGGGAGAGAATCTCCAAGCAGACTCCCCACTGAGCATGGAGCTCAATGGGGGTTCGATGCCAGGATCCCTGACATCACAACCTGTCAGCCCCCATTCTTTCCTCTCTCCTAGCAGCTTTGGACACCTCCCTCTTTCTCCAGCCATGTCCTTCCCATTCTTCTTGCTCCTCTTTTTCTCTTTTCTGCGGGGAGATGTGGGGATGTAGGCCAGTTTATTTCACTTCTCTGTACGTCAGTTTCTCCATCCATGAAAGAAGAGTAGTAACACTTTCGACTTCTGGGCTGTTGCAATGATTCAGTGAGCTGATGTGTATGAAAGGCTTAGAAGTGTGCCTGGCACATAGTAAGCAATAGATAAATATTTAATGGGTAAAAGGGCCAAGGGCAAAACATTTTCTCTGTGAACGGTACTTAAAAAAATTTTGCCCTAGTGTAGAATTTTAGAAAGAATGGCCTGAAATTCTTTTATTAAAAACAAAACAGGAGCGCCTGGGTGGATCATTAGGTTAAGCATCCGACTCTTGATTTTGGCTCAGGTCATGATTTCATGGTCCTTGTGGGATCGGGCCCCCATGATGGAGATGATGCTCTGTCCCTCTCCCCGCCCCCACCCCATGCTCTCTCTCTAATAAATTAATAAACCTTTAAAAACAAAAACAAAAAAACTCTCTACTACAGAAGATAGATGCAAAACAGTTCACCTTCACAAGGACAGAACAGTTTTTAGGGACAAGTGTAATAAAGCAGTTAAAAGTATGAGGTTTGGAGCAGGGCTGCCTGGGTTCGAGTCCCACGCAGCCTGATCTTGGCAATTTTGTAACCTCTCTGTGACTCAGTTTCCATGTCTGTAAACCAGGGATGACACTAGACTGTCTGATCTGCTAAGACTTGATCGGGCATTTGCTGACTTTAAACACCGGGACTGGTCATAGCTACAGCTTATAGATGGGCAAATTTTCACTCTAGGCTTGGGTGACTTTCATGGCGAGCTAAATGTTTCACAAACCTCGGATCATCGAAATTTATACAAAGGAAATCTTCACAGGTAAGAACCCTAACAGTTCCAAACTCATTAGCTGCCGGAAGCTGTTCTCATCCTTTTCTCTAGATCTCCCAGAACATGGGAGTTTTCATGCAAGTCAAAACCAGGGACAGGGTTCCCCTCTGCCCATTCAGTCTGTCGATCCCTACAACCTCAGAAGAGGTTTATCAGTGAGGCTGACTACCCTTCTTAGAGGGGCCTCTCCTAGATTTGTCTTATGCTTCTTTCCTAAAAGGGCTTGGTTAGGCCTGTTTCTCCTCATCCTCCCCCAAGCATAGCTAAGGCAGCCCCTTAGGATGTTAAATCCCCAGAGGTGATTACTAAATTGCTTAAAGCAACAAAGGCACTCTCTTCATTGGGTCTGGCTATCTGGTGGTAGGGGAGTTATTGAAGATACTCATTCCCAGCCAGGCCCTCCCCAACCCCCAAGGCCATTGTGGGGGTAGAGGGGGTGCTGGTGGGGGGCCCACAGCCTCTATAGCCAAGTCAAGAGTTTTCCCAGGGGCAGTAGGGGCAAGGTGGGAGGGTGCAAAGGGAGAGTTCTCAGAACTCAGTATTTTTGTTTACATTGTATGTATTTCTATTTTTTTTTAAAAGATTTTATTTATTTATTTATTTGACAGACAGAGATCACAAGTAGGCAGAGAGAGAGAGAGGAAAGGAAGCAGGCTCCCTGCTGGGCAGAGAGCCCGATGTGGGGCTCTGGGGCTCGTGGGGCTCTGGGGCTCGTGGGGCTCGATCAAAAGCACAGAAAGATCTACCCTCCCCCACCCTGTCTTCCTCTCCAGGGACAAATGCTGTTACCAGTTTGTTTTAGCTTTTGAAGATATTCTGTGCCTTTAACAAACAAAAGCTTGTATTTCTTTTCACCCACGCCCCCACTTTTAAATCATTATACACTCTGCTCCCCTCTTTGGCTTTTTTTTTCCTTGATCGGATACAAAGCTTGTGCCGTGTCGATTCGGGTATGACTTCCTCATTTTAGGGTTACTTCGTGTCCCATTATGGATCAGGCCACAGTTTATTTAACGAGTCCCCCATCCATGAACAGTTAGGTTGTTTCCTGGTTCGTGTGTTGTTCTGTGGGGTTTTTTTTTCCACCTCTCAGGCGTTTTTATAAAAACCAAACCATGCTCCCCAACCCGATCCTTGATTAGCATTTGTCGAGAAATGAACGGAAGCTCCAACTTGCCCACCGCCGCTGGCCGCATCTGCTCAGGCGAACCTCACTGCACCCGCGGCGCGTTCAGCGCGGGTCCTAGCTGTCAGGCGCGGGCCCGGGCCCTCCTAAGCCCTGCCCCGCAGCCGGCCCGCGATTCAAATCCAGCCAATGGCAGCGTGTAAACAAACCCAGGCCCCGCCCTTCGATGAATAATTCCCCGAGCCGGCGCGAGGCCCAATGAACCCGGTAGGGGTTGGGGGTGGGACAGAGAGGTGGCCCCGCCCCCAGGTGTGGGCCAATGGGCGATCAGACCCCGCCCCCCGCACTTGCCGCGCTGAGGACCCGAGTCCGGGTTGGGCTCGCAGCTGCCTGATTTCGTTCTCGCTCTCGGCATCTGCCTTCCGAGCGGAGCAGTAGCGCCGGGAGCTGGGGCAGCGCACTCCCCCTGTACGAGCCATATTTAAAGGGCGCGGTCAGAGGGCAGAGGTGGGAGTTAGTGCCCTCTGATTCCCCCTTCTTTCTTCGCCTCGAGGCTAAAACCCGGGTCCTTGGAGAGGTCCTTGATGGAAACTTTCTCTCCTCAAACCCCAGTGAAACGAAACCAGAAGGGACCGCAGGGTGTTTTAGAATCGGGCAAGACTTCTTGTTTTGCTCCCTCTTGTTACTGAAGTGTTCCATACAAACAAAAGTGCACGAATCGTAAGTGTACGGCTGAACCGAAAACCAAGAACACCCATTAGCACCAGCATCCTCCCAGATCAAGAAACAGAACTTGGGTTGGCGAAGTTTTCAACTTTGCAGCGGCCCGTGCGAGGGAGGGGCCACAATCGGCCGCAACGGGCCGGGTTTTGACTTTCAGAGGGACAAACCCAAGAAAACCCACCCCTTCTCTGTAGGGAGATGGCCAGACGTTGGTAAGGGTCCTGCAAGGTGGGAGCTGGACTGCAGGGCTGGTAGGAGGGGCAGGCCTCAGTTAGAGGTAAAGGGGATTGCGATCCGGTTGGCACAGCTGAGGTTGGGGCGGGGAAGGACTAGCAGTGGGACTGGATGAGAGAAAATGCTGTGATACTTGGGCAAGAGGGCGTTGCGGGGCGGGGAGAGCTGTTCTGGCTGGAGGATTGGGAACGCAAAGAGGACTTGCAGCCAGTGGGCTTAAAGTGGAAAAAAAACCCTGGGTTAGGGCAGCTTAGTCCTCCAATGTACTGGACCCTTCCATGGCCAATAGTGGGTTTCCTGCTGTTCCTTTTCAGCTGCTCGGTTATAATGAAAACAGTCCCATTAAGTGTTGAGATGAAGGGCAGAAATCCAAGTTTGTGTTGGGGCTGTGGCATTTTAATAAGCTCAGGTCCAATGTCTAGGGCTTTGCTTGTTCTTGAGAGGGCCACAAGGGCCTACAGAAGCCGTTTTCCTTACAGAAAACTTGTTTGGACCCCCTTATTCATTCAGCAAAATAGAGGATAGAATTGAGTTTTAAAAGAGAGCCAGCACCTGACCCAGAGGGTTACTCGGCTCACCAGAGCATTGATCAGAGTGGGGAGTTAGCATTACCTGGTTAATGGAGTTAAGAGGGAGGTAACACATGTCTGTAACACATGGACCAATAAGACGGATTTGATGGGAGGACAGATGCAGATGTGTGATCAAGTCAGCGGAATGACACACTGGCAGTCCCATCTCAGTGGCGGATAATTAGGTGTTCACCACTTTCCCACGTGTGAAAATTTTCATGATAAAATACTGGGGTGGGGGGGTTCTCGGTGTCTGACTATACACTCCCATTGGACTGATGAGAAAGTGGAGGAGCTGGAAGAAAAGTGACTCACCCCAAGTTCATCTGATGACTCAGAGCCAGTTGGTGGCAGGACAAACGCCTGGGTGTCCTGGCTTGGCCCCCACAAGGAGGTGAACCTATCTGGGTCTCTCCGCCAACTCAGCCCTTAACCTAGAACTCCTGACTTGTGTGGGGTTCTCAAAGGGATGATGGGTGCCATCCCCAAAAGACAGCAGGTCACTTCTCGTTTGGGCCGATAATGACCCCTACACCGGCCTTGGACATTTGATCCCCCAGGTCTTGGCCAGCCGTGGCTAGGTTTGGGGTTGACTTTTTCTTGGCTTCCTTCACATCTAGCCAGGCCCATTCCAAGTGGCATGGCCTCAAGACTGTCTTCCAAAGAGGTCAGGTGTGTCTGCGGGAGGGTGGGTATTCTCTCTTTGTTCCAAAGACTTTTCTTGAGCATGAAGAACCAGGCAGCGTTCTTGGGGGGCGGTGCAGATACCAGTGTTCCCCTGCCGTGCAATGCAGGGGGGAAAGTGAAACTAGGTCTTTTTTTGCAATCTACTAACTTTTAACCAGTCTTCAAGGGCTGAGCTCTCCCAGTGGGGGCTGGCAGCTTTGACAAACCCAAGTGCCACCCAGCTCAAATCAGGTCCTACTTCCTGGTTGTGTGACACTGGCCAAAAATACTTCCCCTCTCAAAGCCAATTTACTTCTCTACCCTGTAAACTGGGATTCAAGGTTTCTAGATGGCGGTGGCTAGGTCTCTTCCTGGTGGGCGCTACTGAGGTCTGAAAACATTGTGCTTGGCCCTAGAGCTCAATCGCAGCAAATAGAAGGGCAAGCTACACAAGTCCAAGTGTATGTGGCCCCTCTCCAAAGGGTCTCATACTTCCAGTATGATCCCAATATAAGTTACAGATTATTTCGTAACTTATTATTATTACGTATTATTCACCACTGTCTCCTGTTTGGGGCAACCCAAAGCTGATTAAGTTTACTTTCTACGTAATAATCACAAACGGTCAGCACTGATCTGACCCTTCCTACCAGGTGCAGATCTCCACGAGGGCGTATCTGGTCCTAATGACCTTGTGAAGTGAGGCCCATGATTGAGATGTGGTAATGGAGGCACCGAGAGGTGAAGTGACTCGCCCAAGGTCACACAGCAAGGCAGAACGGGAACTGGGGGCTTCACCGGTTTGGGTCAGGGCCCTTAACCTCTGTGATATCTTAAAAAATATGAAGAGTACCACCAAGATACTAGGATAAATACTAAAGCTTAAAACACAGTTCTCCATCATTCATTCATTCATTCAACACACATTTATTAAGCAGCTTCTGTGTGCACGGAGATTTTTAGGGCACTGAGGAGACCAAAGGTAATAAAAGACCTATAGAGAGGTCTCCCAGGCCTGTGCACCCCTTAAGGGCAGGCCGGTCCGAGCCATCTGGGTCCCCGCTGGGCCCCCAGCACCGCACAGGACACACAGTAGGCGCCCACCAAGCGTTCCCTGAACGAACGCGGGAATCTAAGTGTCCCGCCCGCAAGGCGTTCACAGGCTGGTGGGGCGGAAACGGACCCAACACCACCGAGACGTCCTGGGGCTTCTGGGAATCCCATCAGCGCGGGCCGGGAGGCCTCGAGGAAGCTCTGAAGTTGGACTCCGCGTTCCTGGCGCCCCCCACCCCTGGGCCGTCGCAGGTCAGCAAAGACCGATTGAGGTGAGCGGTCAAGCCATGCCCGGGGTCCCGGCCGGTCGCCCCAAACACCCCCCCACCGCCTTGCCCGCCGCCTTCCACCTTCTTCGCTCCGGTTCCCGGCTCCTTCGCGGTTCCAACGGCGAGGCGCCCCCTCTTTATCCTCTACTCCCACTATCTTTTCGAACCTTCGGCACCCTCCCCGGGCGCGTCCTCCCGCCCGGCGACTGTCCCCCCGCGTCGGCGCGCGCCCCGGGCGTACGGCACCCCTTTCCCCAGCGGGCAGGGCGCCCGGGGTCTGGGAGCGCGAATACCTTCAGCCATTTCCCCCAACCCGGAGCGCGGTGCGCGGCAGTCGGCCGACTCTACCAGAGCCTGGGAAGGCGCGACCCCAAACCCCCGAGACTGGGGCTGGGGAGGGGGCGGTGCTGGCGCGGAAGGCACCCCCCCGGGGCGTCCTCGGCCTCCCATTCGCTCACGGGCCCGCCGCTCGGCGTCCGGAGCCCGGTCTGGTGTGCGGAGCGCGGGGCGGGGCCTCCTCCAAGCCCGTCCCCCGGCGAGGGCGGAGGGAGGAGGAGGAGGAGGAGGAGGAAGGGGGGGGCGGACACAAAACCTGCAAGGTTTTTTTTTTTTCTTTTGCATTTAATTAAATTTTTTTTTTTTTCAAACCCGAGGGGTCCTCCCCGGAGCGCGCGCGGGTCCGGGGCGCCCGGGCCGCGGCGCGGGGCGGCGGCAGGGCCCTGGCGGAGGCTGCCGGGCGGCCGCCATGCGATCAGGCAGTGCGCTGACCGGCCCGGCCGGTCGGCCCCTTCTGGGTCCTCCCTTTGCAGCCCGTGCGGGGCCGTCTCGGAGACCCCGCGCCGACGGCTGCTCAAACATCAGGGTGAGTTTCTCACAATGTAGCAATTTCTCTTTAAATCTCTTAACTCTCTCTACCTGCGAGTCGGGGCTGTGACAGGGCGCAAAAGCGAGGGGGGAGTGGGGGTTGGCGGCGAGGGTGTGTGTGGGGGGAGCCGGAGCCGGGGCCGAACCCACCCCCCCGACACTCACACACTCAGCCCCCCAACCGGGGCGCAGCGCCCGCTGCCTCTTTTTCTGCTCGGCGCCCACCACCCCCGGCAGCCCCCCCACCCCCCGCGTCTCTCCCACCATCACCGCCGCCCCGATCCTGCGGGGACCCCCCCACCCCGGGCTCCCCTGCCCAAACCCGGCGCCCGGTGCCTCCCCGGCCCTCCCGCCGGCTGCCGGGGATACAATGGAGCGGCGGAAAAACGAGACCTAACGTTCCACGGGGGGAGGGGCGGGGAGACCCCCCCCTCCCCCGGCCCGGGGGCCCCCTCCCCTTACCCTGCTCCCCGCCCTTCGGAGAAGAGGGCAATGGGGCAGCGGTTGGTTCTCTCCCGGCCGGAGGTGGCGAGCCTTCATCTCCCCCTCTCGCCGTCCTCTGCGCCCCCTCCCCAAATCCCTGCTGGGGGTGCCGCGGAGAAACGGGGCCTCCGGCAGACTGGGGAGGGATGGATGCGGAAGGAGGCCGTTGGGTCTCCCCCTCCCCACCGCCCCTAAACAATGAAAGGAGTTGACTTGGTCCCCCAACCCCCAGCGAGGAAGGGAGTTGACCCCCTCCCCCGCTAGCTGGCTGGTCCCGGAGGGGGCCGTTACGGGGAGGGGGAGGGGAGGGAGGGGAGCCTTACCCCTGTCACCTTCCGAGATTTGGGGCGGCCCCCCATCTCCACCCCCTCGGCCTGGGAATGGGAGGCACCAGGCCCAGCCCGGGCACCGCGCTCGGGTGGTGACCTTTAGACAAAGGCAACCCTTTCCCTGGGGTGATCCCGGACGAGCCGGGCCCGCGGCCTCCCCGGGCCCCTGCGGAGGGCGGCCAGGCCCGCGGGCACCCGGAGGGAGGGATGGAGGAGGAGGGAGGAGGGATGGAGCCATCTGGTTTTCCCATCCCTGGCTGCCCCTCGGCTGCTTCCCCGGCTTCTGTCACGGGCGGCCGCGGGGAGACAAGGGACCACGGGCTGCCCGGGCCTTGGTCCGCGGCCAGCGGAGAGCCGGGCGAGCAGCCGCGTCGGGGCTCCTGCTCGGGCTCTGGCTCTGGGCTCGGGGCTCGGGGCTCTGGGGCCAGCGGTTGATCGGAAGGTACAGCGGCTCCTTCCTCTCCGCGCCCCCTTTGTTTTGCTTTGTGGTTCTGAGCAGCTGAACTTCCTGGGAGGTGGGGTCAGAGGCCGCCGTGTCAGCTCTCCCCGGGAGGCTGGGGTGACAGGTCCGAGCCCTCTGGTGTTCCCAGGCTGTGGGCTGCAGTCCGAGCCCAGCCTCAAGTCCGGACAATCAGCTCCTTTTGTCACACGGCCCTCCGATAGAATAATAATCATCCGGGGATGGACCGAGTTGCGTTTCCCTTGCACCTTTCTGCCGGCGCCTGTGGCGGGGACATAGTTCGCTCGCTCTCTCTGTGCACTTTCACCCGGGGTGGGCTTAAGGGGCTCGGACAACTCTGACCTGTGGGGTGGTGTGAGAACAGGGGGAGTTGGACAGTTCAGGAATGATCCCCTTCCCTCGTGCTGATATGTTTGGTGGGACTTACCTACCATGCCCTCCCGGTAGATCCCCCACTCCTAGAAGCTGGAAATAACATCTCTCTACCTCGGGGAGCCTTATGGATTGGCTTCTGCTACACACTGGCCACAGCCCCCGAAGGAAGCAGGGGCAGTGATTATTCCCATTTTGCAGACAGGCTAATGGAGGCTCAGAGTGGTTCAGTGACTTGCCCAGGGTCACACAGTGCCAATTTGCAACCATTTCCGGTTTCTCCAACTGAGCTCAAGACTGTTAAGTTCTCCTGTACCCCTCTTTGGGACTTTGTACTGTTGATTTCACTTGACTTGGGTCTCAAATGTAATAATAACCTGGAAGGAACTATTGTGTGTGTGTGTGTGTCTGGTCGCCCAGTGTCTCCCCACTCACCTCCGCTCCTTGCTGGTTTTTGGGAAGGGGTAAAGACACCTGGAAGTTGGGCTGAGAGCAGAATCATTTCATATGTGGCCGGAGCAGAGCACTTACTGGGAAGAGCTGAGACTTGGAGGTGTGTGGATTGGGAAGGGGTGCCGCAGGCCTGGCTGGGTAGGGGGCCCGAGGAGGGGCACCTGGGAGCTGGCCCCACCGTCATTCTCTTCCTCCACCTGCTGACCTGCCAAGTTGCTGTTGGGGACCTTCGTGGTCACTCTGTGCTGCCACCTTCCGTGGCGCCCTGGCAGAGAACCTTCTCTCCCATCCTCCCTGCGGCTGGTGGCAGACCCCCTGTCCCACTGTGTACCCTTAGGCGGGTCCCTTGAGTCCCTAGTCCTCAGTTTCTTCATCTGCAGGTGATGATAATTACAGCTCCCTTAGCTGACCTTGAGGTGGGTGAGGGAATTATCCAAACGTGTTATTTTTGTCATTCAGCAGACGGGATAGGCGTGCCTGTAGGGGATGGGGAGGGATGTTGGGACAGTAGCAAAAGGCCGGGAGAAGGTCTCTGTGGCTCTGGGGGTGGAGTGGGGAGGAGGAGTGGTGAGGGCCATCTGAAAACCAGTGACATTCCCCCTGCCAGCTCTGAACAGGACCCTTCCCCTTCAGGACAGACTGGTGCTGAATAAACATGGAGGGCGGGGTTGCTGAGGGAGAGGGGCTGGGGAGGCCCCTCCCCCCTCCATGAAGAGAGTAACGTGGATGATCTTGCCATTTTACAGATGAGAAAAACTGAGCCTGGGGAAAGCCCGTTCCTTGGCTGGGAGGGGACCCCAACCCAGACTTCAGGGACTGGAAGAGAGTGGGAGAGGGGTTCCCCATGTGTCAGCAGAGCTCAGGGAGACCATGCTTGGAGAGAGCCCTGGTCCTTTATCTGGCTGTCCCATCCTTGATGTGTAAA
Source organism: Mellivora capensis (assembly GCA_004024625.1). Lineage (NCBI taxonomy): Eukaryota > Metazoa > Chordata > Mammalia > Carnivora > Mustelidae > Mellivora > Mellivora capensis. Next base: position 8,325 of record PISX010000417.1, on the reverse strand, counting down.
TATCTTCCTTCCTGAGGCATAATAATTCATTTGGGACAGGAGGAGAGGGGCTGTGGGAAACATCCAGGTCGGTCCCTTGAGCCTGAGTGTTTCCTGAAAATAGGAACTGATTTTTTTTTTTTTTTTTTTTTTTGAGTGGAGGAGCATGAGTAAGGCCCTAGAGGGACAGGCCTGGGCTCGGCCCTCCCCACTTCCTTCCCAGAGGCCTCTGGGGCCTTCCCCAGCCTTCCCTCGGGATCTGGGGTCTTCCCCTCCCACCCCCAAGAGCTGTGGAAGGGGTCAGCGGCAAGCACTGAGGCCTGGTAGGAGGGTTCTGGGGTGGGGGTGGGGTTCCCCAGGTTCTGGGGAGCTGCCTTTTAGCCCTAGGCCCAGCCACCAGTGGAGTTCCCGCCAGGACTCCCAGCTCTCCCCTGTGGCTGTCTTGACTCTTGGTCTCAAGAATGCAGAGTGCTGCTGGTGGTGGTGGGGGGGGAGTTAATTGGAAACAGGAAGACATGGCATTCCTTTCCAGCGGGCCTGGGCTTGGAAAGCAGTGAGGGGCTGCCTTTTTCCCTGCCCCGCCCCGCCGGGAGAGGGGTAGGGGGCATAGTTATCTTGCTCTGGTCTCTTTTGGGTCCTTCCCCTGCCAGGCACCTGCTCCATGGAAACAACTGACCTGAGCTACGCCCGGGAGGGAAACAGCTCCCCCCACCATCAGAATGAATTGCTCCCTACTAATTCCCTCTTCATATCTCTGAGTTTTGTCCCCCCTGTTGGAACACGAAGGGGCTGCTGGAGTTGGCTCCCCAGAGTAGGACGCTTCACCCCAGAGACCCATGGGAGATGTTTGGCTGAATTGTCCCCAAGGATTCCCTCCTCGCTCCTTCCTTCGGAATTCTCCCCTGCCTCATGTACCAAGCCTTATGGTTTTGTCCCCATCGGCTGAAGCCTTTGTGTCTCGGTGACACGCAAGAGTCCCCCAGTGGAGAGAGTTTTCTCAGACATTTCTCGTTTGGTGACAATTAGTTTCGTGTCCAAGTTTGTGGCTTCATGGTGGCGTGGGATCTGTTGGCATGAGAGACGGGGGAGAATGCTTTTGTTCCTTTAATGGTTTCCAGTTAAGCTTCCTGAGGGCCTACTATGTGCCCGGGACCCCCGTCCAGGAGGAGGCTGGAGGCAAGTGTTGTCTCCAGGGCTGGGTTCACTGCTGTGGGATTTGAGTAATTCTGTCTGGGTGGTCTGCGAAGACTCCAAGGAGGAAGCAGCTTCATGCTGTCTCTCCCCGCCGCCCCTCAAGTGGCACAGGAGAGAAATTCAAAATACCAAACATAGTAAGTCTTTCCCTTCTCCTTCCCCACCCCAAGGCAGCTCCCCAGTCCTGATGTTCTGTGCACACACATTTATAATCGTGTGTATGTCTTCAAGAATATTCCTTGGGGTGCCTGGGTGGCTCAGTTGGCTAGGCGTCTGCCTACGGCTCAGGTCATGATCCCAGGGTCCTGGGATCAAGTCCCGCATTGGGCTCCTTGCTCAGTGGGGAGCTTGCTTCTCCCTCTCCCTCTGCCCTTTTCTCCACTCATGCTCTCTCTTTCTCTTAAATAAATAAATAAATAAAATCTTAAAAAAAAAATATCTTTCACATGTTTTCTCCATTGCCCTGTACGTTGCTTTTTCTCACTTTATTTCCCTGGCTGCATGGCAGAGGGAGGATTTCGTCCATCTTTTTCTTGGCTGCGCGGTATTCTGTGGTGTGGGTGGACCCTTGCGCCCTTAACACGGATGCGGAAGCGTTTCCCAGCGCACAGGGCTGGTAAGCACGTGTCCCCGTGTCTTCGTGGGAATTGGGTATTCCCGTGTGATGTACTCCTGGAGGTGGGGGTCCCTGGATTAAGAGTCTATGGTTTGTCACTTAGTTTTTCCTTGGAGGTAACCTTTGCAGTTGTGCTTGGACGAAGTCGTTCTTCTCCTGCTCGGGGGTCTTGGCCTCTTGTGACCTCGCGTCTTCCTTTCTGGCCTGCGTCGTGCGCTTGACACTTGGTATGGAGTTCAAGGGCATGAACTCTGGAAGCCAGCTGTCTGTGGGTTCCAATCCTCGCTCCTACCTCTTGCTGGTCAGATGGCTGCAGGCAAGGAGCTTGCTGGTTCTGGGCCTCCGTGTTCCCCTCTAATAAATGGGTTCATCTCAGTGCCAACTTTTGGAAGGTCCTGAGGGCTACACACACAACATGCAGAGTGCATAGGTAGCCTTATCAGTCCTCGGTGGTGTTAACTGTCCTTGTTTTGGCAGTTCTTTCTCCTGGGGTGGGGACCTGCCAGATTCTTGGCTGTGAACCTTAACTGGCAGGCAGGGGAGGGAAGGCTTGCTTTTCCACTTAATTATAGTGGGACCCAGGACAAATGATCCCTCTTCTGAGTCTTGGTTGCCTTCTCTGTAAAATGGGCCCACGATGGCTCCCTTGTAGGGTCTGCCGTGAGGGCTGAATGGGGGCCATGCTCTCCCGAGCTGGGCAGGCATAGGCTTCAGAAACCAGCAACCGACGTTGCCATCATATTCACTGGGATGACTGTTCTGACGCGGGACCCAGGCTGACTTCTGGGCTCTGAAAGGTCTTCCTTGTCTTCCCTGAAGGCACATGGGGACCAGTGTTGGCATAGTAAGCCGCATGGCAGCGGAGGGCACAGAGCACACTGCTCCGGCATGAGGCGTGGCAGCGTGACCCTGGGAACAGATTGGGTTTCCTTGTTCCGTGCCTCAGTTTCCCCAACTGAAAGACTGCGAATGACAGGAGACCTGCCTCTGGCTTCTCATGGACGTCCAGTACTGAACACAGTGCCTGCACATGGTAGGGGCTCAAAAAATGTTAGCGCTGGGGTGCCTGGCTGGCTCAGCTGGTGGAGTGTGTGACTGTTGATCTCTGGGTCGTGAGTTCAAGTCCCACACTGGGCATGGAGCCTGCTTAAAAAAAAAAAAAAGTGATGATGATGGTGATTAAGAGAAGTAGGAAAGTCTTCCGTGAGATCTGATGCCCAAGTTCATACTGCTTTCCCCCTAAATCACGGGCAATCAATATTGGCATTTTAAAGATTTATTTATTTATTTGAGAGAGAGAGCGAGGCAGGGAGAAGGGGCAGCGGGAGAGAGAATCTCAAGCAGATTCCCTGCTGAGCGTGGACCGCCCCCTTCCCCCTGCAGGGCTCGATCCCATGACCCTGAGATCATGACCTGAGCCAAAATTAAGACTCAGATGCCCTACCAACTGAGCCACCCACGTGCCCCTTTAAAGCACCCATCAAAAGTGGTGAGAACAGCATAATCAGCCCCTCTGTGCCCATCACCAGCTTCAGCAGATTTCTGCTGATCTTTCTTTTTGTCTGTTACCCTACCCCCTACTGTGCATTTTGTTGTTGTTGTTGTTCTCTTCTGCTAGATACTTTTAAGCAAATTCCAAACTTTATATGATTTCAATTATATTCCTGATGGTACTGCTCTTTCTGGGGTCCAGAATCTGTTCCAGCGCCTCCAGGATCTGTCCTGTTCTGTTAGGGAGGAGGAATGAAGCCCATTTCCCAGGTTGGGAACACTGAGGTGGCGGGGAACGATCTTTGGCAGGTTGTCTTTTCTCTGCATTCCCTTCTTTGGGACCTTGGTGAGGTCCTGGTCTTGGCTACCCTGGGGCTTGGACCCTGGGGGTATTTCCGATGACACGGGTTTGGGATTTGTCGCAAGTATGTCCAGTGTGGGCCTCCTTTCTGCCATTCCGCGCAGAAATGTCCCTGTAACGGGCGAGTCGGAGAAATTGGGCCAGTGGCAGGTTGATGGACAGGGTGACCCCAGAGGTGAGGGCAACTGGGTTGGCTGTCCCAGTTTGTGTCCTCTTGCTGCCCCTTCCAACTTTGTGACTTGGGGCAAGTTATTTCCCATCTCTAAACCCAGGTTGGAGAATCAGGAGCACATAATAATAAGAGAACCTTCTTCTGAGAGCCTTGGCATCCGTTTTGCGAATCGCGCATGGGAAAGTGTTTTACCAGTGCCTTGCTCAGAGGACGGGCTCAGCAGCTGGTGGCGGTCATTGTCACAGTCACTGTCATTAGTCATTCTGTGTGTACTTGGACTGTGGGTAGCCAAATGCTCTTTCTAGGGTAAAGAGAGTCAGGGTAAGTACCCTTGGAGCCCCGGCCAGGCTCAGCCGCCTTGGTCCCCTCCTCTTGATCCCTCCGTCCCTCTGTACGTCCCCTTTGGAGTGCTTCTTATATTTGGAGAAGCTAGAGGGGGCTGGTGACTTCCGGGTGACCCCCTTCCTTCCCAGCCTGGGTCCCCTAGGCCCCAGGCTGGCTTGGAAGCAGAGCGAGAGGTGAAGGTCTATCTGTGGCTCCCGGATCCTCATTCATGACCCCTACAGCCCTAGAAGGAGCCCCTAGTGCTTTGCAACCTGGAGGCAAAGGGTGGCCCATCCCCCCAGGACACCTGCAGTGGTAGCTCTCAGGAGCCCCTTTTCCAGAGGATGGGTGCTGCCTCTTGTCCCCTGATGGGCAGGCAGATGCCCCCAGCTCCTGCCTCACAAAGGGGTTGTGACATTTTGCCGTACTGACACCTCCCTCCTGTCCTTTGTAGGACCTTACTCATCCTTGAACACTGCGCCCACCCCCCCAGGCTGGGTGAGGGGCCTTCTAAGCTCCTTACCCTCCCCTGGCAAGCTCTTGCCGCAAGGGACTGACTTGTCCCCAGAATGTGCCCAGTGACCTCCCTCCTGTTCAGGGAAAGATGCGTACATGTGTATGAGTGATGTCCTCCCCCCCGCCCCCGTCCCGTCATCAAAGGATAATGTACATGTGATCAGATGTGGAGTCAAAGTGAGTCTCGGCATACGTGGCCGCCTGTGTCACCCACATGCCCGTCAAGATCCAGAAAGTTCGCAGCATGGGCCAGAAGTCCCCTCGCTGCCCTCCCCTGCCCACAGCTGCTCGATGGCTCTGGCCTGTGTCCGTCGAGATGGATCCACGTGGCCTCTTCTCGAATTTTACACACTGTGGTGTGAGGTCCTTTGTGCTGAGCGTCTCTGGCCCGGTGGCATGGCTTTCAGATTCAGCCGTGATGTGGCCTTCCCTTTGCTCACGGAGTAGGAATGCACGGGAAGGTTGTCACCTTCTTTCTCTCAGCAGAGAGAGACCCTACCCCCTTCCCTCAGGAAGTCTCAGCCTCCGAACACCCCTCCTCTGGCTGCCCTACCTGGGCCCCCAGCACCCTGGTTTGGGGATGCCCTCCCAGTTCACTGACCAGCCCCCCTGCCCCCCGCCATAGCCCACTTGGGATTAGTAGGTCTCCTGTGAGCTCTTCGTCAGACCCGGTTCTTTCCCTAGACTCTAAACTGCAATAGGAGAGAAACCGTGTGCTCTGTGTTCTGAGCTCCCGGCATGTACTTGAGCCCCGATGTTTGTTGACTGACTGACCAAATGGTGGACGTATCACAGGGGGAGAGAAAGGGGAGGTCAGAGCCTGTGTTTGGGATCCGTATGCTGGTTCTCCAGCAGTGACCCACCTGCTTCCAAATCACCAGAGGTGTTTGTGAAAAATGCTCATCTCAGGGCCCCAGTTTGCTCAGGAAGCCTACCTCTCAGAGTCTCAGGGCTCAGCCTGCAGTCCCCTCCCCTGGGACGGGGAGCCATGGGTCTTCCAGCGGATGCCCTTTCCATGCACATTGTCTATCCTGCCCTCGCTGCCTCCCCACTGTCCTATCTGCGGGCCCCGTGTGCTCTCCAGCTGGAGTCAGGGTCTGTGGGGCACATCTGGACCATGGCCAGCCCTTTGCGATTTCCCTTCCATGGTCCTGTCTCATTTAGATCTTTCCGAAACAGGGGGGCGTTATCTCCAGGGAAGCCACAAGCTCACCCATCCTCCCTGCAAGGTAAGATCCCTCTCAGGGATGCTCCTGAGCTTGGGGAGGTCAGGAGGAGGCATCAGGCCAGGCTTCCTGGAGGAGGGGGTTTCTGAGGGCAGGCTTTGGGCTCAAGGCTATTCCCAGACCCCAAGAGAACTGCTTTAACACCCTCGTGGAGGGTGGAGGGACGCAGAGGGGAGAGAGATGCAGAATGGACAAGCTGTTGGGGTCAAGAATGAGAGACGGTGATGCTGAGTGATATCAGTGTCTGGGATGGGGACAGTTCCCCAGGGAGAGGACAGGAGCGAATCAAGAAATCAGCTCGACTGTGTATTGGTGGAACCTTTGTGGCCAAAACAGAGGACGAGAAGAGGAGGGCTGGGATCAGGCACCATCCCGGTCTCAGGAGCAAAGGGAGAGCTTCCAGAAAGGTCTTAGCTTAAATGGACTTGAGGGGGGCTTCCTGGGTCTGAGAAATAGGTAGGGGCAGAACCCAGACAGGAATAGGGTGAAGAGCCAGAGGAAGGGGAAGGATGGTGTCATGTAGGGTGGATGGACGGATGGATGGAAGACGAGAGCTCCTAGTAGCCAGACCTTTAAAAAATAAAACCTTACTACACTCTTTGGCTCCCTAGTGCCCTCAGGTAGGTCTGCCCCTTCCCTCTTCTGACAAAACCCTGGTCTGGTGGCCTGAATTTCCCTGACCTTTTCCCCTTGCCTTCTTCGTGCCCCAGCTTGTTCCTGCCTCCCCACCTTTGCCCTTGCTGTGCCCTCCACCTCCCCAACTCCTTCCTGTGTCCAACAGGCCTCTGCTTACATCCCCCCTTCTCCAGGAAGCCTTCCTTGCCAACCCCGGCCTGCCGCCTTCGCTGAGCTCGTTCCCGGGTCAGGATTCCTCCCCAGCATCTGACTGAGAATAAGCCTGTGATCAGGGTTTCTTGAACCAGTGAGGGCCAGGCGACCTTCCGATGGGTCTTGGGACGAGCACATTGGATCTTTCTTTTTAGGAGCTGAGCAGGCTCAGTCACAGGAGAGAAAAGGAAAGGAGCCAAGGAAGATTCTAGAAGAGCAGGAGGGGGTGGTACTGGGTGGGGCTCTGGAGTGACCTTTTCTTGAAGGTCAAAAGGCAGAAGAAAGGTGGTACAGTTGGGAAGGAGTTCGGGGGTGGGGGGTGGTGCAGTGTGGGGCTGCCTGGGGACAGGAGCAGAGGTGGCCGGGATGGGGTGCGGGGTGCCCCACAGTACTGCCAGCTGGTTGGGGGCAAGCCTTCCTGCCTGGGAGAGTCACCTTTTATTTCTTTGGGGCCGAGGTCCTAATTTGGGAGAAGGAGGTTGAGGTCCTTTTTGAGGACCTGCTCAGAGGCCGCAGACCTTTCCCCAGAGAACCGCACACTTGACGCCACATCGCAGCATCGGGCCAAAGATTTCAGGGGATGTGGACCCAGTTAGGAGCTTTGCCCAGGTTGTCCGTGTACCAACAGGCCTAACAAGCAGCACTGTGCCAGGCACCTGTCCAGGCCCTTTACCAGGACTGACTCATTGCACAAGAGAACCTGCAGAGGCAAGTGAGTGAGCGTTCCCGTTTTACAGATGAGAAAGCCAAGGCTCAGGGTGGTTAAGTGACTTAACCAGTCACACAGCTGCTAACGGGCAGAGTGGGGATTCCCCCCCCACCGCCCATGGTTTGCCCCCTCCCCCCACAACTGCAGCCCAGGTCTTTAGCCGCGAACCTTGCCACTTCCTGGTTACAGCCTCCTCCCCCCACCATGAGTAAGCCACAATCCCGGAAGCTGCCCTCCCCCCCACCCCACTACCCTCAACCTTCCCTGGGTTTGCCCTGAGATCCAGCTTGGGCCTCAGCTGAGCCATCGGGAGCCTGGGCACAGCGGGGCTCCGTCCCTCCCTCCTCTTTCCCTTTTTACCCTCTGTGGTGTCTTCATTAACATAAGCGAGGCAGCCGCCCAGCTTCCTCCAGACGGCGGATGTGTGTGTGAGCTTGCTTGTGAGCTGGTGTGAGTCAGCCCGGCCCGCGAGGGCTGGAGGGTCAGGACTGCAAGCAGTGCTGGCCTGGAGCCACCCACGGGGACGGGGAGCCCACCCTGGGTAACGTGAAACATCCCCGGCTGCCTGGCGGTGCCCCCAAGGGAGTCAGGAAGAAAGGAGAAGGATGGTTGTCAGAGACCTCTGAAGGCTGGAACTGGAGATCCAGGGTCAGAGATGGGAAATACCTAGCGGGGCGGGGGGTGGGAGGGGGAACCCTCCGTGGAGTCTGATTGAGCTCATGTGCGGTCATGTGCCTCGTAAGCCCGTTGTAAGTTCCGCTCTCTGTTGCTGTCCCTGCTCTGGGCTGTGACTGTCACCAGCCAGCCTTTAGTCCGTACCTGCTGGTGCAGGCAGCTTGGGACATGCCAGAGATCCAGTTTCTCAAACCTGAACTGGTTTCTGACAAGCGCCCTATTGAGGCCACTGCT